>JBDODB010000025.1:0-153594 GCA_039880865.1 Aspergillus proliferans | reverse complement strand
TGAGCATTTGATTACAGGGACTTTGGATACTGGTGGTGTACATAATGATGATGAAGAGGATGATTCTCCAGAGCCAGCACCACTTCCAAAGCCATCAGATGCTCTGAATGCTGTACGGCTGCTTATTGCTTATATGGAAGGGCAGGATGTGTCAAGAACATCTCTTCTTCGGCCTCTTGAGCGTCTTGAGCGAGACCTGGAAAGTGAGATTGTCGCATCGCAAGTCCAAGGCACACTAGATAGTTGGCTTAGATAACCAATGAACCTCATCTTTGCGATAACCTCAGATAGCCGATATTATATCGAGGGAAGGATTATATCGGCTAAGCGGGGCCGCACTGTATTTCATTTTATGCCTGAGAAACCAGGCAGTATGCATCTGGTTAACGTAATCCACCACCGAGCTGCGCAGCTAGCGTAAGACACGTCAATTAATTAGTTAGACCTTCCTTCTTCAACCACCTACTATGCCACCAATTCGCTCTCAACGCTCTCAAAAATCAATAGAGCAAGAGGGTAGGATCTTACTAGCTATCCAGGCTATTAAAAAACAAGAAATTCGCGCTATTCGCGAAGCAGCGCGCCACTTCAATGTACCTGAATCAACCCTCCGTGCGCGTCTCCGTGGCACTACAATTCGAAGCGAAACACGCGCCAATAGCCATAAATTGACTGAAATCGAAGAGCAATCGCTTGTCCAATGGATATTCTCCCTTGATGACCGTGGAGCAGCGCCTCGGCCCTCTACTGTACGAGAAATGGCGGATCTATTACTCGCAGCACGTGGTGATACCCCAGTTCAAACAGTTGGTGAGAATTGGGTCTCAAAGTTTATAAAAAGGCATTCTGAGCTTTCATCCCGATTCTCGAGGCGCTATAATTACGAGCGCGCAAAATGCGAAGACCCAAAAATCATCCAAGAGTGGTTTGATTGCGTGCAACGTACGATACTTCAATATGGCATCAACCCTGATGATATCTACAACTTTGATGAGACTGGCTTTGCAATGGGTTTAACTGCTACTGCAAAGGTAGTAACAAGGTCTGAATACTATGGTCAGCGATCACTTTTACAACCTGGAAATCGTGAATGGGTTACATCAATTGAATGTACAAATGCCTTGGGGTGGGCCTTGCCTCCATGTATTATTTTCAAAGGCAAGGTCTTTACTGAGTCTTGGTTTGATGGCCTCCCAGGTGATTGGCACTTTGAAGTCAGCCCCAATGGCTGGACATCTGGTGAAATTGGACTTCGGTGGCTTCAAAAGCTATTTATTCCTTCAACATCAAGTCGCATGAAGGGTATATATCGACTTCTAATCCTTGATGGTCATGGGAGCCACCTTACACCTAAATTCGATCAAATTTGTGAAGAAAACAACATTATACCAGTTTGTATGCCACCACACTCATCACACCTTTTGCAACCTCTTGATATTGGCTGTTTTGCGGTGTTAAAGCGATCATATGGTCAGCTTGTTGAAACCAAAATGCGTCTTGGGATCAACCATATCAACAAGTTAGACTTCCTTGAGGCCTACCCACTCGCACGGATTGAAGCTTTTAGACCTGATACTATCAAAAGTAGCTTCACAGCAGCTGGTCTAGTACCATTTGACCCTGAACAAGTGTTTTCAAAGCTCAATATTCGCCTTCGTACGCCAATCCCTCTGACAAGCCGGGGTAGCGAATCAAGCCGCAATTTCACACCAAAAACCCCTCAAACACTTAAGCAACTACATCGGCAAGCTTCGTCAATTAAAACACTACTCAAAAAGCGCTCACAAAGCCCACCAAGCCCATCAGATCACGCGCTTAATCAGCTAGTAGAAGGCTGCCAACTTGTGATACAAAGCGTTACAATTTTAGCAAAGGAAAACAATGAATTACGCGCTGCCAATGAGAAGCAGAAGCAAAAGTGTGCACGGTCTAAAAGGCAGATACCTTGCAACAATGGCCTCTCAGTTTCAGAGGCTCATGAGCTAACTGAGGCCCCAATAGAGGCCCTGGTAGCTCCAGCACCCCCCCAGCCAAGACAGCCTTCGCCACCTTTGCAGCCGCGTATGAGGGCCTTACCGAAGTGCGGTGCCTGTGGAAATGAAGGGCATAAAAGAAATGCATGTTCATATAGACTTGATTAGGTAGTTTTCTTAATTTAATGGCGTTTTGGTTGAGATAATTGCATTTAAATACTATACATGGGGAGCGGGTGTCCAGCTCACTTACTGAATACGTTAGTTAACTAACTAGCAATAACAAAATGGCAAACAAGGGCGATTGGTGTCGATATTACATCTAAGACCGGCATATACGCCGAAGGATAACTGGTCAAAAGACCGTTATCTTACCCCCCAAGTTTCTCCAGCTATCAAGAAGTTTGGCGTCTCCAGTCTAGGAAGCTTATCTATTAGCTAACAGTGAGGAAGGCTTCCTCAAAAATGCTAAGGGTTCTCAATCCCTTTCGCTTCCGTATACCCCAATCACTCCCGAAATCACGAAAATTTACACCACGCCCCGCGATGTCGATGGCAAAATCTTGCATTCGAGAGGTAGCCAACTTGGTGTCCCTTATCTCGGCATGGTCAAGGGACTAAACCGCAATAGCCAACTTGACTTTGTCCACGGGCTGACATACAAGAGCCGCCTTATGTTGGCTTTCCCAGTTTTTGTGAAAGAGATCACAGACTCCCAGTGAGTCTTCTTTATCGTGGACACGGGATCACCCAAGACATACCTAAGCCCCGAAGTTAGCACTCATACTTATAACAAGTATATCGCTAAGTCTATTATGCCTTCAATATACCCGATGAGATGCCAATATACGTCTACATCGCAGGTATTTGGTCTGTACCGGTTACCAGTTCGCCAACATCAATCTCCTGGGACTTGATTACTACGAGTTTGTTGCGGAAGAGGGAACGAGTAAATAGGCCGAACGCTTCATCTAGAATCCATGGTGGAACATACTCGGATATGTCGCACTTTTCAGACATCAGCCTGCTTGGCCTTGACTATTATAATGCTTTTTTCGGTTCTGACAAGGTTAAGTTTGTATTCGGCGAGCATCAAGTGAGGCGAAGGAAGCTAGGAACACCGTATTATCAGGTTAAGACATATTTGTCTTACGCATCTTATGTTTATCAACACTTGCATGGTGTTCGAGGAAACACGCGATCTCCAAGCGGCTTTGACTGGATGGCTATTGTTTTATACAACTACGTCCGTTCAGCCGTACTTATCAGCTGGGAAGAGATTGTGCAGGCCTGCGAAGATTGGTGATTTTTAATAATGGCATTATTTATTTCTCCCTTGGACAGTTCGCTCCTCATGCGTATGCTGGCCGTGTAGTATAGCACCGCCGCCATAGTTACCCAACGGCAATTTATATGTATGCCTTAGGAATCAGGCATGCTGCAACGGCCATAATCACAAGTCTTCTCTACAGAGTACTTCCACAGTCAATTCTAGATCAATTGAACCAGGGCCTAGCCTCTTCTATCTAGCATAATGATAGCCTAATAAATTGCTATAGTAGACAAATATACACCCTCTGATTGGCCCTCGGCGTCTCGGCCTCCGACTCCGCGATTCTTCGCGGTTTTCAATAAATCATGCCATTTATTTGTATTCCTCCCACCTAGGATATTCTCAGGAATCAACAATCATGGCTTCCTTGGGGAGCTCAGCATCCTGGGCCCGGGGTTTCGCCCCCCGGTTATTCAAGGATTTCTCCACCTGCCGCCAATGCCTACGGACTCAGAACTATGCGACCAAATCCGCCTTTCGCAGACAGTTCGCCGGCCTGTCGTTCGCTCAGTCTGGCCAGAGAGCCAATCCTACGATCCTGAACTCGAAAGCTAGACAATTTTTCTCGCAGAATATGAGGAGATCGGTTTCATCGTCTACGGTTGCCAACGCTGCGGAGGAAGGAGCGACAAAAGCGAAGTCGAGCTTTCCACAGGTTAGCGATAAATCGGTTGCGTACTGGCTGCTGGGTAGTGCGGCCAGTGTGTTTGGTATTGTGGTCTTTGGTGGCTTGACTCGATTGACGGAATCAGGGTGCGTACTTGCATGGAGGACTGGGTACGAGCATGGACATGGCTAATCGAATCGTGCTACAGGTTAAGCATCACAGAATGGCGTCCTGTTACCGGCTCTCTCCCTCCCATGAACAACAAAGACTGGGAATCCGAGTTCTCGAAATACCGCGAATCCCCCGAATTCAAGCTCCTGAACCCGCACATGACCCTCTCCGAATTCAAGTCGATCTACTACATGGAATGGATCCACCGCGTCTGGGGCCGCTTCGTCGGTTTATCGTTTATCTTTCCCGCTCTCTACTTCGTCGCCAGAAAGAAAGTCAGCAAGCCCATGGCACTACGTCTCGCTGGAATTACCGGTTTGATTGGATTCCAAGGCTTCATTGGCTGGTGGATGGTCAAGTCGGGCTTGAAGGATGATCTGTTTGCTCCCGGTAGTCACCCTCGTGTGAGCCAGTACCGTTTGACGGCACACTTGGGTGCTGCCTTCGTTTGCTATGTTACTATGCTCTGGAATGGTCTTGCGATTCTGCGATCTCGTCGGCTCATGGCGGATCCGGAGGCTGGAATCAAAACGCTCGAGGCACTCCGTAACCCCCGGCTCAAGCTGTTCCGTCGCTCGGTTGCTGGTCTGGCTCTTCTGGTCTTCACCACGGTTATCTCTGGCGCACTCGTTGCTGGTCTCGACGCTGGTCTAATCTACAACGAATTCCCGTACATGGGCAATGGCTTCGCTCCCCCCAAGTCCGAGCTGTTCGATGAACGATACTCCCGCCACGAAGACAGATCCGACCTCTGGTGGAGAAACATGCTCGAGAACCCCTCGCTCGTCCAGCTCGACCACCGCATCCTGGCAACCACCACCTTCACCACCATCATGGCCCTGTGGGCATACTCCCGCAAATCCCCCACGATGAAGAAACTCCTCCCACCAGCCGCGAGAAAGGGCGTGCACGGCGTCGTTGCGTTTGCCTTTATGCAGGTTGGTCTCGGTATCTCGACTTTGCTCTACCTCGTTCCTATTCCTCTTGCTTCGGCGCACCAGGCTGGTAGCTTGTTCCTGTTGACTTGGGTTATGGTGCTGGGGAGCCGGGTCTGGCACCCGTCGAGGACTGCGAAGTTGTTGCAGATGGCTGTCAAGGCTCGTGGCCAGCAGGTTTCGCAGGCGGCTGCCCATGCGGCTAAGAAGTTATAGTCAGTCGCCCGTCTGGCTCGTTCTCGTTATTTGTCACGAAAAGATATGGGTGAGTATATGTCTGTATATTAACTAGTACCTCTCTTCTTGTAAAATATGATTCTTTCAAACTTGTTATTCGTTACTCTATTTACAGTCATGAATCGTTGTGACCCTGAGACGATCATCCAAAAATTGCAATAACCCCGAGACCAACAAAGGAAAATAGGAAACATCCACCCATCCCCATCCCTCACAACAAACCACTCTCAAAACAACCCTACCCTTCCACCATCACCCCCCACAACCCCTTCCCTCTTCATAAACTCCTCCACAGCTCTAGCCGCCTGATCCTGCGCATATCCATGAATATCGCCCAGTCCATACGCCTGATAGTACCACATCCTCGCCGGGTCCTTCTCTCGCTTCTCCTGTATCCACGCCCCGTGCGCCTCGAGGCTGAAGGCGTACAAGTTCCTGGCTCCTGCTAGGTCCTTGTCCGTCCCGACTTCGGCCTCGTCGGTGTCGGTGTTAGCGGTGAAGGTGGACGGTGAGAAGGCCTCGTCGTCGAGAAGAGGAGCAATAGCAGACTGGCGGCCGTTAGAGTTAGTGGAAGGGAAAGGAGGGGGAGAGACGGCGGCGTCGGGGCTGGGACTGGCGCTGGGACTGGCAGTGCAAGCCCTACGAGTACCCTGTCCCTGTTCCCTCTGGGTCGGGGGCTGGGTGCGAGGTGTCTGTGCTTGCTCCCGTCCGCGTCCGCGTCTTGCCGGGCCCTTCTGGGTCTTCTGGACTTTGCTGCTACCCTTTCCCTTCTTCTTTTTGCCCTTAGGCGAGTTATTCGACTCGACAAGCTCGTTCTGGTCAATCGGGCCGGTGTGCACACGACTTCCAGCATTATGCGTCCTGGTACAGCCATTCTTAATAGTGCAGGCATGACAGGACTGCCAGCCGCAGGATGAGCACCGGGACATGCCCGAGTCGTTTCTGGTGTTGCACAGGTCGCACTTTGCGGTGTGGGCTGTGACCGGTTCGAATTGTGTTCTGGTCAGGGAGGCCTGGATCGGGGCGGTTGTGGTAGACGCAGCGGGAGGAGGAGTCGCAGGAGGAGGAACAGCGGAAAAGCGAGAACCATGGTTTCCGGGCATGTTGGAATACTGAAGCTCAGTGTTCCTCATTGGAAAAGACTCGCTGCCACTTGAGTATTCGATGGGAGAAGCTTCGTTATCGTGTGCTCTCTTGTCCGCACAAACAAACGGTCTATCAGGTGAGCCCTTGGTTGTTCGTAGCGGCAGCTATTCCATCTCAACGTCAGCACGGCCACAACAACCTCTTCAATATCAACAGGGAAGAAACTAACATTCTCAAGCAACTGAGGCGCTGGATACAAAGAAGAACGAGGACCAGGAGGAGCAGGGGCAGGCAAGAAACGAAAGTTCCTAAAGCAGTTCCCCTGGTGACTATTTGTTTGGTTCACCATCGTTGATCAGATAGTATTCACTACCATCGATGGGGTGCCGATTAGTCCGGTCTCAAGAGGGTAGGGGACCGGAGATATCGCTGTTAGGGGGGTATATGGAGGTAAGTCCGTGATGCAATAGGATAGTGGATAGTAAAAGAGGGAAAGGGAGGAGTAGAGGAGAGCAAATGCCATCTTTTATAGCTGGATGCTGAGGATCCAACCAGCGGAAACAAAAGCACTCAGGGAGTTTCCCTTCTTCATTCCGTTGGAACCTAAGGGCTAAATGAACTTTGTTGTCTATTGTCTAAGTCGGTATACAAAGTACTTCATTTTGCTTACTGTCTTCTTGTTTAGACAAGTGATGAGAGATCCTAGGTGAGACATGTCGCTGAGGTATGGGCATGCGGACGGTTCTCTTAATTGGATAAAGAAAGCATCGTACAATGGATTGAATGGTATTCTTTCTGTCTTCTTTCTGTCTTATTGTTGGGAAATGATAATGGGCTGGATGCTTGAATATTATTGAAGGGTATTCCAATTTCAAAAGGTAAGCTAAAGGTTTTTTATTCCCCTAATGCATCTATTCATTGCCATCCTAACGTAAACCCATAATAAACAGTCATCAAAAGCATTCAACATCCTTCGTCCAGTTTCGTAGAATCTATTTGTGGGCTATATCTTGTTAGTTCATAGAAAACAATCAAAGCGTACAGTGAAACTTACCAATGCCCTCTTCCGGCTTGGGCTCAATACCAACAACCTCAGCAGCGGTCTTGGTGTCCTGGGCGGTCTTGTCCTCCTTCATGAAGGGGAAAGCAAGAACCTCTTTGATACTGTAGTTGTTGGTAAGGAACATGACCAACCGGTCAATACCCATACCCCATCCACCGGTCGGCGGCAGACCATACTCCAGGGAAGTACAGAAGTTCTCGTCGACGAGCTGGGCCTCCTCGTCACCCTGGTCCTTCTGGCGGGCCTGCTCCTCGAAGCGCAGACGCTGGTCGAAGGGGTCGTTCAACTCGGTGTAGGCGTTGACAATCTCCTTCTTGCAGACGAAGGCCTCGAAACGCTCGCACAGACCGGTGTGCTGGCGGTGGTACTTGGCCAGCGGCGACATCATCTGCGGGTGGCCGGTGATGAAGGTGGGGTTGACGCAGGTTTCTTCGATGAACTCGCCGACGAGTTTGTCGAGCATACGGGCGTTGGTGAGCGGTGGCGAGCAGTCGACACCGGTCTTCTTCAGGACGCGCTTGAGGAACTCGTTGGTCTCGGTGGTGTGCAGCTGGTCGCCTGACGGGAACTTCTCGCCGGTGGCCTCTTCGAGGGCGGGGATCATCTCCACACGCCTCCAGGGCGCCTTCCAGTTGACGTTGTAGGTCTCGCCGGTCTGGGTGTGGAAGGTGGTCTCGTAGCCGCCGGTGACGTGCTTCACGAGACCGGAAACGAGGTCTTCGGTGGTGTTCATGAGGTCGAAAGCATCAGCGTAGGCCTGGTAGAACTCGCAGGTGGTGAACTCGGGGTTGTGGGTAAGGTCAATGCCTTCGTTACGGAACTGGCGACCCATTTCGTACACACGCTCAAGACCACCGACGATCAGCATCTTAAGGTACAGCTCAGGAGCAATACGCATGAACAGGTTCATGTCGAGCTCGTTGTGGTGAGTAACGAAGGGCTTGGCAGTCGCACCACCAGCAATGGCGTTCATCATGGGAGTTTCCACCTCAATGAAGTCGCGGGTATCGAAGTAGTTGCGGATGTAGCTAACAATCTTGGACCGGGTAACGAAAACATTGCGCGAGCGGTCGTTCATGATCAAGTCGAGGTAACGCTGGCGGAAACGCTGTTCCTTGTCCTGCAGACCGTAGTGCTCGGACGGAATGGCATGCAAGCAAGGCGACAGAAGGACGACCTCAGTCGCGAAAATCGAAAGCTCACCATCGGCCCTGTTCTTGGGGCTAGTCCGACCGGGGAATCCAACAATACCGACAATGTCACCTCTCCGGAGGTGCTCGTGCTGCTGCTCGAACGGGACCTCGCCAGTGGCATGCTGACCCTGGCACACAACTTGCACCTTGACACCCTCCGCGCGAATGTCGTAGAAGTTCAGCTTGGCGCCCGAGCTGCGCTTGGTATAGATTCTACCGGCGATGCGAACGGTGGTTTCGGGCTTCTGGTCGCCCTTCTCGAGACCCTCGTAGTTCTTGAGGAACTGGCGCAGGTCATCGGTGACGTTGAATTTGTGAGGGTAGGGGTCGGGGTGCTTGGTTTCGCGGAGCTTGTTGATTCTCTTGCTGCGGATTTCGAAGTATTGCTATAGCGAAAATGCCTTTATTAGCTAAAGTTTAGGGAGAAACCGATCCCGCTACACAAAACAAAAACACTCACGTTAGGAGTCAAGTTAGCCTCCTCCTCCTCAGCGGAGGCCTTCTTCTGAGTCTTAGGAGGAGCAGCAGCCTCCTTCTCCTTCTTCTTGGCCTCCTTCTCGCGCAGCTTCTGGCGCTTCTTCAGCTCGGTCTTGGAGACCTTCTCGCCAGTGACCTCGTCGAGCAAGAGGTTGGCCATGGAGGCCTCGGCGTCCTTAACTCCGTTGTCCGTCATGATTTATTAGAATATGTTTCGCGAAACAAAAGAAGGAAACGGGAAAATTGAGACGGAGGAGGGGTTTTGGTGGGAGGGACGATGGCAGGTTGATTTTTGGGTCTGAGTCAGGATCCGCGGCTGTTATTGGTCGGTAGAATTTTTCTGGGATTTACTATGGTACGCTGGCTATGGTTATGGCTACGGTTATGCTACGAAACTGATATCAGGCGTTTTTACTTGTTTTTCGGTTTTTGAAGCTATGCGCAGCTTAATTGGGATCTCTCTGTTGTTCTCGATATGCAATTGCTGCCAATATTTACAGATTGGGTAATGGGGCTTAGGGCATAGGGCAGCTAGGTGGGGTTGACCCCGCCTTGCCGCTTTCGGTCTATACAGAGGTAGAGAAGTAGAGTATGTTGGATTACCACTTCCAAGTTGCACCAGTAGATTTTCAATTGACAACAAGGTTCCTCTTTGACAATCGCATAGCCATAACAATCCCCATCCAAGACGAAGCTTCCACGCCAAAGGCGAACGACTGTCCACCGTATCAGATCTCAACAAGCCTCCAACAAACATGCCATCGAACAAAACCCAAACGTCGTAAAGCATCACATCAAATCAGACTTTCCTATCCAGTAGCAGCGGGAATGATAGGGAGACCGGGCCAATCTTCGGTCTTGATACGAGTTGGAAACGTCGTCTCTGTCTCTCCCATAGGCTCCTCTTCCTTTTTAGCAGTCGATAACCATTCCTGCGCCTTCGAGATTTTTTCCTTCTCTCTGAGAAGATACTGGCGACGGCGCTGACGTTCAGGATCTTCGGCCATGAGCTCCATACAACGCTCGACGGCTGTGACATATGTTAGCGTTGATTGCCATATAGCGGACATCAAAGGGTAGTAAATTTACCATTATCTTCGTAAATACGAAGCTCCTGTTCAATTACGCCGATCAAATCTTCACGGCATTTAAAGAAGAGCTTGGTGTACACGCTCTGGCAGATTGAATCCACGAAACGAGAGCTCGCAACTTCGTAGTATCCGCGAGTAGTCTAGGATTGTCAGTTCTGTGTACAGTCGAAGCAAAAAGGTGCGAACTTACCGCCATCATCTTAAGCTCCTGCATGAACATGTCGATGCCCAATTCGGCCTCCGTAAGTTTTCTGATCTCGGCATCACGTCGTGGGTCCTCCCGGGGAAGTCTATCCTGCATGTCCAGGTACTTGTGGGCACGTTCCAGATGACGCCGAGAACTGAGGTATGAGTATGCACTCATCCTGGCATGTTCAAGCGCGAATTGGGACATGCTAAAGGGTTTGTGCTTCTCGATGTTGAAATTCTCAAAGGCGTGCTGGAAATGTTCGTTCTTCAGCGTCTGTAGGTAACCGTCGATTATGCGTGTAAGTTCGCGGAAGAGGCTCGTGCGATGGTATTGGGAGAACACGCTTTCAAGCTGTTGAATCAACATGTCTCTAACGAGTCGATGAGTGGCGTTGAGAAACACAGTCATAGGCTTGTGCCAATGGTCCACACTCAACTGATTCATAATTTCGATGGCTTTAGGATCGGTTTGATCCGGGATTCCGGCACGATACGAATCCTCGTTGATTTCCCTAATCCCTTCCCAGGTGAACATCCTAGCCGGACGGTCAAAGGCATCAAAATGGGGTGTAGAATACCCCGTAGTTTTACGTGCAGGAATCTCGTTTGGAGTTTGCGAGTCGGCCTTTTGGGCACCCGAGGCGTCACGCTTCACTGAAGGTTGAACAGTAGTCATCTCACAATCTGAATCGTCTCCCTCACGATTCATTGCCATAACCGTGGAATCAACCGGAGATAGGAGCTGGACTGTCGGCCGGGTCTTGACCAACGCTCTCTTGAAGTCCATTGCTATATGAAGCCAAATTTTTGGGAGAGGATACTGCCCAGAACCGCCCTCAATATGTGCCCGAATCTGCTCCTTAAGGTTGTTGAGTTTTCCACACAGGATGTACGGCACGTTCGTCGACGGTGGGCTGGGAAGCTCCTGCAGTTCAGTTTCAATGCGACTGGCCTTCTCGTCGATTTGCTCAATAATTCGAGGAAGACACCCCTGGATCTGATCCAGAAGAAGATTAGAGAGAGAAGCCTGGAGACGTCTGGTACCGAATCTATCGCGATATGCCGACAATTCAGTACTCCAAGGACTCGAATCGAAAAACTCAGCTTCCTCCTCACGTGTAACAGCATGCTCGATGGAGGGGTCTTTGTTGTTGCGGACGACGAAGTATCCATGGCCGAGTGAAAATTTGTCGCCCTCGAGGATCTCCATCCATTGAGTATACTCGCCCAGCTGGATCCTGTCGGGTTTTGTCAAGACACCCAAGGTTCTCGACTTTGCTCCGCGGACGTCCCTGATGATGCGAGCCGCACTGGAATTGGTCGCGTCATCCGTCATCGGGAGCGCCAGAAGCACAATGCAGTTCTCTTGCGAAATATACTCCTTGACTAGGTTCTCAACGAGAGCGACCAGATATCTTTCCTCGTCGAATTCTGCCTGGTTGATGACACCTGGGAGATCGTAGAAAGAAAGGTTGGGGAAGTCCGGAGCAGAAATGTCCAAGCGGACGACATTGGGAGAGAACTTCACCTGGTAGTGCGATCTATCAGTGCCTCCATTCTGCCCGGGTATATAGTCCGCCGGTGGTCTGCCAGGATTGAGGATTGCAAGCTGCGCCCATTTCACCGCTTCTTGAACATCGCCCTTGTCAGAGAGTGTGAGAAAAAGCTCATCTTCCTGATCCTGTTCAATCCAGGGCCCAAGCTGAAACTTTTTCGAGATTTTGATCTTCCGACTGCCATCGAACATGTATTTTCGCGAGATATAAACCTTGCAGGTCCACGGCTGGGAGGGTTCGGAATGCGACAGGTTGATTTCCATCGGGCATCTGGTACAAGTGCCGGCACTGCGAGGGACTTTAATCTCGCTCATCCCCTCGATCAGCGAGCTCTTGCCGGTGCTTTGATCTCCAACGACACAGATTTTCGGGAGCGCAATCTTGTTGTCCTCTATTCCCAGGTGACGAAGGTCTTGGATCTTTTTAACCAAAGTTCTCATATCCTGGGATATGAGGTTGATCGAATCCTCAGCGGCGGGTAGACTCGAGGGGCTGGGGCGTTGCATCGTGGCTGTTCAAGGTGAGTTGTCTGCTTGATTCCAAGTTAGAAGAGATACGCTTACCGGTCGAGGCGAGACTGTCTTTTTCTTGGGGTATGTGTTTCGCCTCCGGGGTAAAAAACCTCATGACAATCGAGTATCCAACACAAGTTCTCGATACAAGCTGGCAGACCAGACAACTCAGGGTGTTGGGGAGGGAATGGAAAGCACTGAGAGTATCAAGGATGAAGAGGGGTAACCATCGAGAGAAGAAGAGTGAAAGAGAGAAAGGCGAAGGTAGAAGAGAGCGCATGCCCCTCTGAAGTGAAAGAAGAGGTTGGCCCTGCGGTTCAAGCTCCCAGTGAATGGCAAACACCAGCCAGCAACACGTAATTCTCGTTTCCATAGGAGCAGTCGACAGAGACGAGCAGTCCCTCTTAGCGATTCAGTTAAACCATTGTTATGGCATATCGCTTGGGTACGCCTTCACCGTCCGCATCCAGCGTCCACTGGCTGCAAGCCTAGTATAGTGCGATGCTACTCGTCGGGCATAGTCATCTTTGGTATATTTTCGATGATTGATAGTCCCTCTATATAGCGATGAGCCACTGTTTATGTGAACACCGAATACCCTCTCCTTGACCCAGCGTCATGATGCCTTACTCTGAACGTCTTTAGCGATATCTTATGATCACCAGTTCTCCAGAATAAAGATGACGATAAAATAGACGGCAAGTGGCACCCAGATCCAACGGTTCACCAACGGGAGCTCCTTCTGTTGGCGGTGGGCCTGGGATTCGGTGATCCGCTTTCGGGTCTCTCAAGCAACTTGGTCAACTTCTCCTGTCAATGAGTTGAGCTGTATAGGGGTGCCAGTATTCCTAGCAGTATCTTTATACCAATTCACTTTTATTTTATATTTTCTTTAAGAAAGATAGACTATATCCTCCAGCCTTCTCCATGCTTCAAGTTCCAGTTCGCGAACACACCAACCTGGCCTCGACCAAGGCCGTGATCTTGGTATGGATCATGCAGACACATGCTGTCCTCATTCTTGCTTTAGCAAATGCTGACAGAATACCCATGAATAGGTCGGGGGCCCATCCAGAGGAACCCGGTTTAGGCCATTGTCTCTCGACGTGCCCAAGGTTGGTGATAGTCATGCCCCTCCCCCTCTGTTTTGAGTTGCATTGCATCTCCGTCCACGGCGCATACCAATTTTCAACGCACATTTTTGTCGAATCGCGCTGACAAAATGCCATATACTAGCCCCTATTCGAAGTCGCCGGTCATCCCATCCTCCGTCACTGCCTCCAAGCCGTCGCTAAGATTCCCGATATTCGCGAAGTGATCCTGGTCGGATACTACGACGAATCGGTCTTCCGAGAATTCATCAAAGACTCTGCCAAGGACTACCCCCAGCTCCGCCTCCAATACCTACGTGAATACACGGCCCTGGGAACCGCCGGAGGTCTCTACCATTTCCGCGATGCCATTCTTAAGGGGAGGCCGGAGCGCATCATTGTGCTGAATGCGGACGTCTGCTGCTCGTTCCCGCTGGGTGAGATGCTGAAGTTGTTCGAAGAGAAGGATGCAGAGGCGGTTATTCTGGGAACCAGGGTCAACAACGATGCGGCCACCAACTTCGGTTGTATAGTGTCCGACTCGCACACCAAGCGTGTGCTGCACTACGTCGAGAAGCCCGAAGGCCACATCTCCAACCTCATCAATTGTGGTGTCTACCTGTTCTCGACCGACTGTATCTTCCCTGCGATCCGTAGCGCCATCAAGCGCCGCACCACCCGCCCCCGTCTGGTTTCGTACCCTTCGTCTGAGCACCTTGACGCATCGTTCGTCGCGGCCAACGCCGAAGAGGACTCGGAGAAGAGCGAGGTCATCCGTCTCGAGCAGGACATCCTCTCCGACCTGGCCGACAGCAACCGATTCTTCGTCCACGAGACCAAGGACTTCTGGCGACAGATCAAGACGGCCGGTTCCGCCGTCCCGGCCAACGCACTCTACCTGCAAAAGGCGTTCCAGGCACAATCCGAAGAACTCACTGCTCCCTCCGCGACCATCGTCCCGCCAGTCTTCATCCATCCTACTGCAACCGTCGACCCGACCGCGAAGCTGGGTCCTAACGTCTCCATTGGGCCCCGTGTGGTTGTTGGGGCCGGTGCTCGTGTCAAGGACTCGATTGTTCTGGAAGACGCCGAGATCAGGCACGATGCATGTGTGATGCACTCGATTATCGGGTGGAGTAGCCGGGTGGGCGCTTGGGCTCGTGTCGAGGGGACTCCGATCCCGATGGGCAGCCACTCGACTAGCATTGTGAAGCATGGAATCAAGGTGCAGAGCATTACGATTCTGGGTAAGGAGTGTGCGGTTGGAGATGAGGTGCGGGTACAGAACTGTGTTTGTCTGCCATTCAAGGAGCTCAAGAGGGTATGCTTACGTCCATCCTCATACTGCATTGATTCCGTTGCTAACTTTATCAGGATGTTGCCAACGAGGTTATTATGTAGAGTCCTTTGTTCTGTTGTTCTTCGTTGTCTACCTAATTTTCTACCTACACCATTGTTTGCAGATGACTTTCGCTCAATTCAAGATGACATCCAGCGCTCGCTTTGCCGCTTTATTCAAAACGTGAAACGATAATGTATTCAAATGACCAAGATTGAAGAGATGAGACCAAATACCAACGCCATACCCAATTCTTCCAATAAATAAAATCAAAATATGTGCAAGATCGTAACTCATCATAGATCGGTGAAGATGAGCAGGTATCAGAGATCAAGTGCGCATAGTCACTTCAGCCGAAGAGACCTCTCACCTATACGCACCAGGATCGTAATTCGTCTGCTCCGGTGGCTGCGCATACCCCGACCCAACAGCACTAAACCTCACCCTGGGCGCCCCCCAAACACCCCTTGCCGGCGCATTATCCGAATAATCCTGCGCCTCCCCGGCATGATACTGCTCCAAATGCCCATTCCTCGACACATTCGACCCAGTCCCCGAGTACGCCACACTATCAGCCCTCCCAGGACCAGGACCATGACCAAGCCCACCACCAAGACCCCCAGCGGCCCGCGGATCAGGAACATCATGATAATACCTCACCCCAGCAGTCGGATCATCCGCCGCCATCAGACTCCCACTACTCCTGTCCTCCAGCTTCACATCCCCACCAGCCATCATCGGGTTACTAGCCATGGGATCGTAACTTCCGAGTCTAGTCTGGCGCTTGCGCACGATGATATCGAGCGTGACAGCCGCGATGAGGGAGGCGACCGCTGCGACGGTGAAGGAGAAAAACGCCTTGTAGATGCGGCACACTGTTATTCCCGTGGAATTACCCCAGTATGTCTCTGTGCAGGTGGTAAGGATGGTGTGGGACATGCTCCAGCAGAGGACGCCCAGGGCGGCGAGCCAGATGAGGAGCAGGATTGTGTTGGAGGTTAGGTTCAGGCGCGGGGAGAGGCCGCAGCAGCAGTGGACAAGGGTTGTTAGGGTGAAGTTTATGAGGGAGAGGACGACGGCGACGATGAGCTGGATGCTTTTTAGTAACTCGTATAGGTAAAGGTGTATAAGGGGGAAGGACTTACGACTAGGTACACCCATGGTAGTCTGTAGTTTTGTTGGTGCAGGTGGTAAATAAAGAGGGCGAGGATGATGCCGACAATGATAGTGGAGAGAAGGGCGAAGATGCGAATGATATGGAAAGGGATGGCGGGATACAGCGAGGGTTTGACGGATGACTTTTTGGAACGCATTTTGGCGGTAATTCTGTATGTCCTCTGGTTGTCTAAAAGAGGATAGAAGAGGGAGGAAAAAGGACGAGAGAAACGAGAGACAGAATGTTAATGTTTGCTGGAGACTGTCGCAACAGTCGATCACCGGCGCGGCTCCACGGGTGTTGCTAAAGAAAGCACGCCTAGTAACGGGGATTTTGTTGCACTATGTATGTACACAGTGTGCCATTAACTAGGTAGTATGTTGTTGTTTCTTTTGAGGGGGAATTGGCCCTCATAATATGCCAGCCTTGTCATAGCAGATTTACTCCGTAAAGACATGATGGTGGCGGTGTTGGCCTGGAGATCGGCCTCGACCACGCGGCGTCTATATTTATCCCGCCCACTATGGAGTACTGTTAGACACTTTAGGTGTGTTTCTGGAACGGTGGGTTCATTTAGTGACAGCCGGATCGTACACGGTACTTGTACGTAGTACTCGAGTTAGAATATTTTAGAATATCCTTAATATGGGGTTTAATTTCAGGAGAAGCATGCCAGTTTTTACTCTGTAAACAAGTGAGACAGAAACTGGAGCAGTGACCGATGGGGATATATATGCAAATGTCAGCCACGGGATTTTTTTTTTTTTTTTTTTTTTTTTTTGCCCAACTAGCAGTAGACCGAAAGACCCCAGGATTAAATAGATTATTATGTGTTCTTTCGCATCTTTATCTGAGAGGCTCAAACATTGCGTATTGCAGCTGTCAACTATCACGTTGTAAGGTCACGTGTCATCAATACAACACCGGGCTATCAAAGTCTGTACGCCGACAACTGCCAGCCATAGACTTTGTCGCTTCTGTTTTTGGAATATTGAAGAGGAAAATATAATACACCGATAATGCTCGATCGATAGCATTGAAGGATCATTCTCACTGTGAAACCAACTGTCGTGCGGAATAAGCCATGGGCCTCCTGAGGACGGTGGCCCTGGGGATCCTGGGGATCTCTGGTCTGACATTTGTTGCTCTGTTTGGAAGACTGCCGGTTTTTAGGTACTATGGAAATCTCAGAAATTTAGTCTAACAAGTCTAACTGGTCTGCAGGAAAACGCCCATCAGTTTTCTCTACAAGGTCGTTTGGAAATACATCCCGAATGGCATATCTTATTTCGACAATCGCCTGCTGGGTGGATGTCTTACATTCTGCTGTAACCGAACCGGCAAATACGTATGGAATGAGAACCACCCATTGGTATTAGTCAGTATTTAACGAGCTGAGTGACTTTCCTGGTGCTAACATATATAGATTTTCTTCGTGTCCCTGCTTGTTGCCGGAGAATATCTGTTTATCCCAACCGCGTGGCCTCGGATATCCACCATCCATAAAGTCTGCGCACCACTGGTTGCGGTTCTCCCGTATTTCCTCTTATATGCATGCGTCGTCTCCACGTCTTATATCACCCCGGAGAACCATGCGCAAGAGATGACCCGTTATCCCTATGACGGCGTCATCTTCCACCCGGGACGCCATTGCCCGACATGCAAATTCATTAAACCAGCACGGAGCAAGCATTGCAGTTTCTGCAAGGCGTGTGTCGCTCGACAAGACCACCATTGTGTATGGCTGATAAACTGCGTGGGCGCGAACAATTACCACTACTTTCTGTTGCTGCTGCTATCCTTGTCAGTTTTGCTGATATACGGTTCGCTTCTGGGCCACTCGCTCCTATCCCAGACCATGGAGGTGCTATTCCTCCCAGAGTCGGGACACCAGTTGGCGAGGAAAAGCTGGACTATGTGGTTCAATGTTTGGTCGTTGGTTATTGCGGCCGAAATCCGCATCGGAACCGTGACTTTGCTGGCGTTCATGACGGCTCCGCTGGCGATGGCTTTTCTTGTGTATCATACCTACCTTGTCTGGGCCGGGATGACGACCAACGAAAGCGCGAAATGGTCTGAATGGAAAGACGAGGTGGCGGATGGTTGTGCTTTTAAGTCTACAAAAGGAGAAATTTACGGAAACTCGCCTGTTCCGGGGGAGAGTCGGAATCCTCAATCGGCCTGGCCGATGAGCAGTGATCAGATCCTTCTCCTGACGGACGGGGAACCGCCAGCTGAAGGATACAAGATTTCGTCGAGGTCCAACGATATCATCCAGCCAGATGATCTCGATGCACCTTATGATCCGAGATGGGTGCGAGTTCGTAGTATGGAAGAAGTTGATAACATTTACGACTTGGGATTTTGGGATAATCTGCGGGAAGCTTTCATGTTACCCGTCAGCAAGAAGGTGCAATAGAACTGCTTGGATACATTTACTAGCTACATAGTTAATTCACTATCTCAAATGCCTGAGGCTTCAATCAATTTATATTCCCAAAAGAGTAATCGGCGGGACACATCGGAGATCGAGTAAATCCGAGTATCTTTCTCTGCTCCGCATTGATAATTATTTTAACCCCAACCGCCACCTGCAATCAATAATAAAGACGAATTTGTTCGGCGCTTAGCTTGTGCTAATAGTCATAATCAGTCAACATGACTGACCGCGCAGGGCCAGATACAAAACCAAAGTGCACGCCAGCTGAACTAATGCTGAAGGTCATCTTGACGGGGACCTTGAGCCACTACGAAACCCGCGGCATGGTTGATGACAAGAGGTTGGAGCATATGCTCTCTGCTGGGAAGCAGATTTTGTACAAGACGCACCAGGAGAGCGATGTCAGGTATGCTTTTTTTGCGTTCTCGTTTTTGCCATCCGATAACAAATGTATGCTAATTTGTTGCTTTTTACTAGACACAATTTGGGCTTGTCGCCAGACATCTGGCAGGGCTTCACAGACGTACTTACCAAAGCGATCCCAGTCCTCGAGGCCCAATCCTTCGCATGGAAGAGTCCCCCGTCCGTTAACTACGACCATTCGTCCTCCAACCTTATCGCATTCAACTACTTTTCGCTGGTCAAGGATATCGAACGCTTAAACGACCTCTGCACGATCGCCCGCAACCTCCTCGCAACGACGAAGAAAGCGCAAAACATGGCAGCAGAAAAAGGATTCGACCAGCGGATAATAGCGCTGGTGGACACATGCGTGAGGGTTACGGCGCGGGGCTTCGACGGGGAAACCAACGCGAGGAACGAGGAGCGATGGCAGAAAGTGGTCAACCTTTACAAGCGCCTATTGATTACGTGCTTGCAGTTCCTGCACAACTTTATCATGCACAATGAGCAGCGGAAGATGGTGCTTTGGTTGGATCTGTTTGGGTATCATTCTACGGGGGATACGAACATTATTCAGCCCAAAGAGCCGTTGGATCAGACAATTAGCAAGCCGGAGGGTGTCGCGCCGATTGTTAAGACTGGGGAGAGAATTGTTAATCCTCCGATCCGGGCTTTGTATGACCAGACTGCGGAGGACCTGCTGTTGGAGACTATTTCCAATTTCCCGAGAGAGCCTGCGACGATTAAGGAGGAAGCGGCCATGCTTCTTCTTGCGAACATAAAGGACCACATGGAAAAGCTTCTAGGACGGGACTTGACGGCGATCCAGGAAATGGGTAAAGATCCAGAGCAAGTTAAAGAAATCCGGGCTGTTCTTACCGCCATACTCGGGGCGAAGGTGGACGGATGGTCAGATCTGCAGGACAGGGCTAGAGACCTCCCTCCGGCTCTTCCAGAGGATGAGCCGCCGCGCAAAAAGTCCATCCTTACCATCGACCGCAGCCCTACTGCAGGCTTCCCTCGAATTTGCTGGGCCGATCTCCCTGACCTTGCCGAGTTCAGCGCCGTTGCCTCAGGGGATGCCGTTGTGGCAGAGGAAGATACCGGCATGCCGCGTTCCGCACAATCTGCCGCCGAGACATTACAAGAAGCGAAGGACGAACTTATGGCACGACTGCAAGAAACCTCGCAAATGGGCGACGATGGTGGTCAAGAGTATGACCATCCCGATGGCGGGACGGTTGCCGATGACGACTCGCGTAGTTTGGAGGCTGTCGCGGACGGAAGCATGGAGGAGGAAGAGGAAGAAGATGACGAGGACGACGATGACTACAGAGGCCGTCCAGGCGATCAACAACGGGGTCTGTTGACTGACATTCCGCTTGTGCTTGGACCCGCGGAAATCGAAGCTCTCCCAATGATAGTCCAGGCCGGCATTGTCGACAGCTTTGGTCTCAAAGGTGGCGAGAGGGTTGGCTCGAGGAATATGCAGGCTCTTCGGTGCCACATACTACTCACCCAGGAGACCGGCCGCAACTTGCTTCGCGAACTGTTGATCTTCATTGCCGCCTGGGATCTCCCTGACGACGAGTTGTACTTCAAGATGATGGTGCAGATCATGGACGCGGTGCTCAAGAACGGTCTGATGTCTCATGCTTACTCCGACTTTGGACAACCAAAGGATATCATTTCGCCGGCGCAAGCCGTCGTGGTCAAGATCCTGACCCACATCTTCCGATCCAAGTACTCTCCTGCATCTGTGACAGGAACGCAGCCCAACCCCTCAAAGAACCCCGCGCCTCTTACCCGAGTCGACGTCCTCACCGTGCGCTACATTTTCACCATCTTCCGCGGTAACATCATCCCCGAAACCTGCGCTCTGATCTACCTCCAAGGCCAGATCCGCGCCGGACGCGCACTGCCAGAGGACTTCCCACTGAACCTGTGGGACATGGAACGGGTCTACGAAGGAGTCTACCAATTCCTCGAATTCTTCGCCGTCCTCACCGAAAACAACGACTGGAAGAACCTTCTCGTCAAGTGGGAGATTGTCTACGACCTTGTCACCCTGATCAAGGAACTAGAAGCCAGTATCCCTAAGGGCCAGCTAAGCTCTCTGCCCATGGGTATTCCCCCACGTCACACCAGTCCTCCCAAGGATAGCCCGCAACCAGGTACAAGCGGCGTTCCAGTCGCCGTCGAACGACCATACGATCCCAGCGACCCCGACCCCGCAGATATCGGCCCAGGATCTGGTGCCGAGTCGCCACCGATCACAGAGGACCCGTCCGAGTTCGAATGGAGAAACCTCAAGAAACTGGTCGTCCTTGTGCTCTCCTCGCTCGTGTGGAAGTGCCCAGAAGTACAAGATCAGATCCGACGATACGGCGGTCTCGAGACGATTCTTTCCTGCACGAACTTCGATGCGCATAACCCTTACATCAAGGAACATGCTGTTATGTGTCTCAAGTTCTTGTTAGAAGGGAACCGGGAGAATCAGAAGATGGTGGAGAATCTTGAAGCGAGGGAGGTTGTTAAGGATGATGGGGGTCTGTTGGAGCGCAGCGGGTTCGAGGCTGTGATTGATAAGACGGGCAAACTAGCTATTCAGCCCAAGACGGATACGGACGGGGTTACTAGGATAAGCATGTGAAGCGATGTCATGTACGAATAGACGATCTTGTATAGAGTTTCTTGATATGTTTTGCATTACATTGGATTCCAAAATTATGCATATGCACTGCTGGTATCTCCGCTATACAACTAACTGACACTGACATCGTACGCAATCATCACCAAATCATTTCTCATAGCCACCAAAAACCGTTCCATTTCACTTTCTATCCCCTTCCCATTGAACTGAACTAACCATACATCCCATCCCACTCCTCCTCCTCATCATCCGCCGGCTTCTGCCTCCTCGCCGCATCCTTCTCCCTCTCCTGCTTCGCGAAATCCTTCCGGTCAAGAGGACATGTGCCCCTCAACCTCAACCACGGCCGCACACACTCGAGATCAAACAGATGCGTAGGATGGCAGGGCAACTGCACGACGAGCGGGTATTCGTCTTCTAGGAAGGGGTTGTTGCAGATCGGGCAGGTTTGGGATTCTTTGAGGGATTTGCGGGGGACGCGGTCGAGGACTGCACAGCCCAGCAAACACATTAGCAATGCGCTTAAATCTCGGAGGAATTAAGGGGGGAAGAAACGCACCATCACAAAATTCCTCACTAACACCCTCCACCTCCCTGGGCGGCGTATCCGCCTGACTCAACAACGACTGAATCATCGTCGTCAACAGATCCTCCCCTCCTTGCCCACCTTCCTGGACTTCCGTCCCAACATCACCTCCCTCCCGTCGCATAACCTCTAACGCCTCCGCAAGCGAGTAGAATGCCGCGCTTATATCCCCGGGAACGGGGACGGCATGTTCTCTGTGGCGCGAGACTTCGGGGTTGGAGATTTCGGAGAGCGTTGCGAAGAACGTGGAGAGGTCGGGGCGACGACGGCGGTGGGTCGTGGAGGGGGCGGTGCTGGGGTCTGTGGTATTGTGTTCGACTGTGGTTTTTTGTTAGGATTGAGAGAAATGGGGGAGGGGTGTTGGGTTTGGGCGTGCCTTCGTAAGTGGACATATTGGTGGTTGCGCTGCGTGGCGCGGGGTGGTGTCCGGTGTTGGGTTTTCGGCGGGTGGGTTTTGTTGGGGCTCAGATCTTGCTTGTGTATAGAATATAAAAGAGGGAATGGGTTGAAAAATTCGGGATGACTGAAGGAGAGGACAGGGAGATATTTATGTTGAGGTGAGGTCGAGGTAAAGTTGGTGATGCGAGCAGTGAATGCGGAGGCAGCAAAAAGACGCGTTAACTATCGATAAGGATTGTTACTAACCAACAGGGATCTAGTGATCTAGTAGGTTCTTCAAACCTTTTACGGACGAATTGATAATTAAATCATATTACCATTCTGTCTTCCTGTCCAAAATTTACGAGTATACTGTCCGTATCTCAATTCTCAGTAGACCTCTTTATCGTGATGTTCTCCGTCCGGTGACGCCCATTCTTCAAGACACCGCGCCGATTTAACTTCAATTCTGCAACCAGCCATAGAACAGGAAATCGAACAAAAACCGCCTGCAATGGAATCAACATAGAAGCGAAATCAATTCCATATACAGCAAAAAGCAAAGGACACGCATCCACGTGACTGCAAACCAAGGAACTCCCTACGCGCAAGGCGCAAGAACAACGCGACAGCGCATTGAATTCGAAGAAAAGCAGCACCCAAAAGACCAATATGAGTACAGAAGAGGGCGGCGGTGGTTCAAATCAGGGGTCTGATACCCTCTTCCAGGGAAAGCAATTCTGGTTATCACAGAATATCCCGCAGAGGAGTAGGTTCAAGGAACTCATTACAGTAAGACCCCTGCTCTCCACATATTTCGCATACAACTGATATTGATATACCGGACAGGAACATGGCGGAACTGTAAGACTACAAGAAAAAGACGCAGACGTCAAGTTAGTCGATCATAAGAGGAAGAATTTACCTTCTGATGCGTTAGTCACCTAACGTATACCCCCAAAGGTACACTGTACTAACAGCCACCAGCTACTCTTACAAATACATCGAAGACTCCATCCGCAATAAACGGCTAGCAAAACTGGAAAACTACCGAGCCGGCCCATCACCGCAACGCCCCGTGGGAGCAACTTACATCCCGAGCCGGGGTATCAAGGTTATCTATTCCATGGAAGATGATCAGCTGCTTTGGGACCATGTCCAGCAGTTTGAGGGAAAGACTGGGTTTGCGATTAGCGGGAATAAGATTTATCAGGATTTGGCAGCGAGGGTATGTCTGAGATGGATAGCGGTTTGGGAGTTGAAAAAAGAGGCTAATGTTGCTTGTGCAGAACCCTAGACATACATGGCAGTCGTATCGGGATCGATACTTAAAGAGGTTACGTGGGCGCCCTCGACCTGGTGGTATGGAGGGGTCTGCGGTTCAGACATCAGACGCAGGGCCTAGTTCGTCAGTTCCTCCTCGGGATCCGGAGCCTGCCAGCAGTCATCGACAGTCGCCAGCTTCTACTGCAGGTCGAGTTCCAATAGTCCATGAGAACAGGATCGACAGAGATTCTTTAAGAGCTCCTAGTACGACTGCAGAAGAACGACTACAGCAGAGAACGGAGCCACTTATCAACAAGCCAGATGGTCGAAAGCGGAAGAGATCATCTAATATTGAACCTACCGATCGTCCTCAATCCAGACAGCAAGAATCACCAGAGCAAAAGAAAAGAAGACACCCAGAGCCCGTGGCACGAGAAATCCGAACACCAGAAACAACCCAAACTACAGATCACCGCAAAGAACCAGAACGAGAACAACAGAAGCAACCCGACCAGCCTGAAAACGAAGTCGACAGCCTATTCCTAGAACTCCCCTTCTTCCCTGCAACCCCAACCCCAGAACCCGAAGAGGAACAAAGCTCACAGCCCGACATCGACGACTGGATCGATGATCATATACGCAGTGGCAGAGCGCAGAACGATGCACAGGTGATCGAAGCCCTACGCTGCACGAGCATGGATCCAAGCCTAGCTGATAAGATTCTGGGTAATCTGGTCGCTGGAAAGGGGATACCGGATTATATGCCGGGGGTGTGGACCTCGGAAGATGATAGGTGCTTGGAAGGTGCTAATGCCCGGGATATTGAGCGCGTGCTGGAGAAGCATGGAACGGAGTATTTCAATGTTAGATGGGAGTATCTTGGCTTGGCGAGGGACGCAGGGCTTGAGAATCCCGATGATCAATGATCATGCTGTAATGAGTCCGAATCCAAAATTTCATAAGTGATTTGTATTGTACAGGAAACCACGGAAGCATTGAATGAAATCGATACAGGAAGAATCGCAACCCGGAAAAAGAATAGTTAATAGGAAACTGGAATCTCAATTGCACTTATGCATCCTAGCCTGCCCTAACCGCGCTTGCAAAACCCATGAATGTAAGAATAGACGAGGATATCGACTCTAAAAACCGGCAGTACATAACAATAAATTACATTATTAGATCATTGCTAGGCAATTTTTATCGCCATTCGAGAACTTTTCGTTGATATTAAGTTTAACCCTCTTTGAAGACACTGCGGCAGAGTTAGCGTCCTGTTTTACCAATCGTGAAAGGATGGAACTTACAGATGAGCTTCATAGAATTTGAGCATCTTGCTGCGTGTCAGCCTAGGTCCACAAGCATCAACAAATCGAACGACTCACCTTCCTCGGGCATTTTTCGTAGCATGTTTCAAGAGACACTTTCGACTTCCTCCCATCTTTCCATTGTATGTACGCGTATAAAATGCTTGTTTCCGCTTCGCGCATGATGGTCTCAATGCTTTGCACATCATTTTCCCAGCTTTTGCGGTTGGGCGTCCAGTCGGTGTAAACGTCCCCATTTTCGTTCTCGTTCTCTTCTGATGCTGTTGAAGTTGGTGTCCCGATAGTGTTGCCGTCAGTCGACTTCTTTTGTCTCTTAGGTGCTGCCTTCTCGGGAGTCTGCTTGGGCCGTCCAGCCGACTTGCGCTTCTTGGGAGCCGGCTTTTCCGGACGACCACCTTGAACTCTGTAGTATTCCTCGACCAAATCCTTCGCACCCTCCCTATCACACTGGTGAGTATGGCGGCTATACGCTGCGGATTATGCTCGATAACGTACATCAGGTTTTCTTCGGGCTCCATCGTCTGATCTGCCGGGTCCTCGTATCCCTTCCATTTCACTTGAAGCAGGAGTGTGCCCTGTCGCATTGTCAGCGCATCGCACTTGGCTGTCGCAGGTGAGTTGGGATCGCGCGTACATCTTTAAGGAAGTCATGGCCCACGACCTGTTCAACGATATATCTGCTCGAGTCAGCGCGGCCCATCTGATGTCCATTGCCGCAACTTACACGCCCTCTTCCTCTTCACCTTCTTCTCCGCCCGAGGCGGCCTGATCTGCGTCCTTGGGTTCTTGTTGTTCCTCGTCCTTGTTCGCGTAGGGGATAGAGCCTCCACTAGACTCGCCGTCCGACATTTCTTCCAGCGGAGCTAAGATGCGCAAAAGGTTAGCTTGGTCTCCAAGCTAATTCGATCGAGGAACGACTCACGAGGCATGGTGCCGGATGGGGAGGTAAGGCCGAAAAGTCTGGAAAGCAGAGTCACGGTAATCGCGGGTTATAAAACTTCACAGAGAAATCATTGAATATGATGACCGGCAAATTAATTGAAGAAAGTACAGAGTGCAAAGTCGAGGTAGATAGAGATGCTTGACTTGCGCTGATGCGCGTTGAAGAAGCGCGCTATACCGCCTTGGGAAAACAGCTCACTAGCCCGATTGGGACATCTCCAGAATTTCTAAAAAGAGCCTCCGAACAACTATCGGATCGTGGCCAGATTCAACTTCCCTCCTCCCGCTTCTTTCACTCTACCGAGGGCTTTTGTCTTGGTTATTGTTTAATTATATTCTCTCCGTGATATTTTAACTTATCTCTTTTATTAAATCCGACTTCCTGCCACGCGGCAGACCACATTAAAAAAATGGCGATGCGTACGTCCCGGTGCCCCTCATTCTTGAATTTATGGACTAACTGTCAACTTTTCTCATTATAGAGCTTGATATGTCTCAAGGTCGATCCCCCGTCCTGCGAAATGTTCCGACCGTATCGAATTAGCGACTGACAGTCATAACAGCGTCGGTGATGAAGGATGAGCAGGGCCGGCCTTTCATCGTTGTCCGGGAGTACGTTCTTCGAATTCCTTTCTCTGCGGTTAATGGCTACACTCCGGAGGACTTGTGCTGATGGAATACGCGTTACAGTCAGGGAAAGAAGAAGAGACAACATGGCACCGATGCCGTGAAATCGCACATTGTCGCTGCCAAAACTGTCGCCAACATCGTGAAGAGTTCTCTGGTATGGTTATCGAACACGTTGCTTGAACAAAATCTAAGCATTATTCCAGGGTCCGCGTGGTCTCGACAAGATCCTGATCTCTCCGGATGGTGATATTACGGTGACGAACGATGGCGCAACTATTCTTGGGCAGGTCCGTCCTCAACCCCTCGACGCTTGTACGAAATTGTCACTGACCTCTCCCGTTCCTCAAGATGGAAATCACGAACAACGTTGCTAAGCTGCTGGTCGAACTCTCGAAATCCCAAGATGAAGAAATTGGTGATGGTACTACTGGTGTTGTCGTTCTGGCGGCAGCCATGTTGGAGCAGGCCGCGGATTTGATTGACAAGGGTATTCACCCTATCCGGATTGCGGATGGATACGATTCCGCTTGTGAGATCGCCCTTGAAAAACTCGATAATATCAGCGACGAAATCCCCTTCTCGAGAGAGAACACTGAGAACCTGCTGAAGGTCGCAAAGACCAGTTTGGGTAGCAAGATTGTCTCCAAGTCGCACGACCAGTTTGCGCAAATCGCCATCGATGCCGTTCTCTCCGTTGCTGATCTCGACCGTAAGGACGTCGACTTCGAGCTGATTAAGGTTGATGGCAAGGTTGGAGGTGCTCTTGAGGATTCCCTTCTGGTGAAGGGTGTTATTGTCGACAAGGACTTCTCCCACCCTCAGATGCCCGACGAGGTGACAGACGCAAAATTGGCGATTCTCACCTGCCCGTTCGAGCCCCCGAAGCCCAAGACCAAGCACAAGCTGGACATCACATCGGTCGACGAATTCAAGCGGTTGCAAAACTACGAAAGCGAGAAGTTCAAGGAGATGATTCAGAACCTGAAGGACTCAGGCGCCAACCTTGTTATCTGCCAGTGGGGTTTTGATGATGAGGCAAACCACCTTCTGCTCCAGAACAACCTCCCCGCTGTCCGGTGGGTTGGTGGCCCCGAAATCGAACTGATTGCCATCGCCACGAACGGTAGAATTGTCCCTCGTTTCGAGGACCTGAGCGCGGAGAAGCTGGGGACTGCTGGCCTTGTTAAGGAAATGACCTTCGGTACTACGCGGGAGAAGATGCTTGTCATTGAAGAGTGCGCCAACAGCCGTGCGGTGACTGTTTTCGTCCGGGGAAGCAACAAGATGGTTAGTCTGGGTTGCTAGCCTGATTACCCCATGATTTGCTAACATCGTACTCTACAGATCATTGATGAAGCCAAGCGGTCGCTACACGATGCTCTGTGCGTCGTCCGCAACTTGGTGAGAGACAACCGGGTTGTGTACGGTGGTGGTGCCGCTGAAATTGCTTGCTCGCTTGCCGTCGAGGACGCTGCTGTCAAGGTGGGTTTCTAAATTATCTTGTCTACAGTACATTCATACTGACCTGTGAACTTTACAGAGCCCTGGTATTGAGCAATATGCCATGCGTGCATTCGCTGATGCACTGGATGCTGTGCCATTGGCCTTGGCCGAGAACTCTGGTTTGAGCCCTATTGAGACCCTCGCCTCTATCAAGTCGCGCCAGGTCAAGGAGAACAACACCCGCCTGGGCGTTGACTGCATGGTGACTGGCAACAACGGTATGTCTTGCAATCTGACTACTGTAGCTCCTTAGACTGACCGAATGCCAGACATGAGAGAGCACTTTGCTATCGACCCATTGATCGGAAAGCGCCAGCAGCTGTTGCTGGCCACCCAGCTGTGCCGTATGGTTCTTAAGGTATGTGATCGCTCTTCTCGTCTCATGATTTCCGGCTAACCAGTCACTAGATCAACAACGTCATCATTTCCGGCGACGATGACCAAGACTTCTAGATTTCTTGTATACAACTTCTGTCTCCCGGTGGCCAACTGCTGCTGAACGGACGTTGCAGTCATAGGGAATTCATATTTACATATATCTTGGTAATTCGTTTTTCATGTAGACAACATCGGTGTACAATGGAATAAAAGCAATTGATGTGCTTGATACAACCAGATCCTGAAGTAGCCATAGCGAATATGTCATTAGGCTTGCCTCTATTCTCTTCTTTTTCTTAGCTTCTCTTCTACTTCACTTTCCAGCTCATATCCTCTCTTGGCCCTTCTCTCCGTCTTTAATAGCCTTCGTTCTTCTAGCACTCATACTAGGATTGACATCCAGTAGAGGCTGCTATGGAGAAACGAGAATAACCTAAACCTCGATAGTCCAGTCTACCCTTGGCAAATCTCTGTCGTCAGGTTGTGTGAGCTCCAGAAGCCACCGTCTCGTTACTTCCGTGATTGAATGCATATAGACGAAGATTCAAGGGCCACAGGAGCTCCAACTATGAAAGACTACCGTTACCAACCGGCAGCCATTTCTTCGCTCGCTTGGCAAGGTGAGAAGCCCAATTACTTGATAGTTATAATCCGTGGATATAGTTACATTCTAAGCCGTCTTTCGCCAGTTCTTGAAACCTATGTACCGTCAATTTTCTTCGAGATAAGCAGAAGGAACTACAATAGCGTGAGTACCGAGAACCAATGCATGGAATATGGAATGCGTCCAGAGCTAGTCAGCTTTCTTTTCAGAAGATGACGGTAAGTCAGCACTTTGCGTGATCATAGCGATATTCAACATTTAACTAACACGATGAATAGCACTACGGTAGATGCCTCGTGCCCATGACCTCAGTATTTCAGTTGGGACTAGTCTCCCTGATCCTGCCCGTCTCTTGGTCCGCCCCAGAAAACTCGGCAAAGTCTACGTTTCTGACGGTTATAATCTTGAAGCATCCAGTTCAATCAAAATACATGGCTGAAAGGATAAGCCCGACACCGCGTCTCCAAGTACGGGCCCTGAACGGCATTAGTCGATGGGTGTTCAAAGCTCGAAAGGCTTACAATATCCGGAATTTCACGGAGAAGGAAAATGTCATGGGAATTTCGGCGGCAAGCAGTGTTCAAGAATACATATGATTACAGTACTCGATGAGTGATTGCCAAGTCAGTCGAGGACATCTTACGGTGCACGGAAACAGAAGCATAGCTCGCCACGTCCTACCATACCAAGAAAGCATCCTCCATTCTCTACAGGAGAGATCCATAATGGCCTACCACCGCCGTAAGGTGCGGCTGGTCAGAGAGACAAGGTATCTTCAATCGGATGTTAGCCTATAGATCTGTCGTTCCCACGAATATGTTAGGTTTTTGATATTGGTCTCCACAAACAGATGCCAAATTGAGGCCATCCTAAAAAGAGTGAACATAGCTTATCACAATGATAGACACAGTCAAGCCAGGCTGGTTGCGTGAGTCGCTGTCACTCGAATTAGACATGCGAGTGATCTCGAATGGGGACTCTCTCATAATCCCCTTTCAGAAAGGAGACGCTGTTCCGCAGCCCCTACAGAGAATATAAGCACATATTCACCACCATATGTGTTTATATCATTTATTTTATCATTGGACATCCGAAAAGACGAAGACGACTATCGACAACGTCAAATTGCCGCCAACCTGCATTTCGAATCGCCGAAACCTGAACCACCCTTTATAGTGGGGCAGCTATGTCGGGAGCTGGAGAGAAGGTGGCTAAACAAGACAATCCTGGAAAAGTGGAACCCGAGTACTTCCTCAGAGATAGGGCACTTGTATCCAAGGGGTCTGTGGGCAAATCGCCAAAGTGAAACGCCATGAGAGTAATCAAGTAATCGTCACTGGGGACCCTCTCATAATCCCCTTCCAGGAGATGATCCTGAGTCGGGACTTGAGGAAGGCTTGATCATTAGGGAAAAAAAAGGCCGTTAATATTGCTCCTTTCGCATAAAGAGATGGCTGAAGTCAACGGAGGGTGGAAGGAGGATAGCAGAGATATACAAGTATTTTTGACCGGAAGGCAGTCCTTGTTCATGTATTTCGCATCAGAAAGGAAAGCAGAGTTATTAATATCTACCATCGAATGTATTTGACTATGGGCACAGCTTTTCGCTTTCATCTTGTGGAAATGATTAGACATAATCCAGATGAGTAGCTTCTCGGCGTTGAGTCTGAAGGAGACTAAAGGAATAGAAAGCTAGTTGACTGTATACCGTTTGTGGTAAAAAGCAAGCCGCATCTCGGAACCCACTCAATAATCAGCGTGAGAATACCCACTCGTGCGAGTCTTGAAACCCGAGATAGCTAACCATGCTTCAACATCAGAACTACCATCCTCTGCCAATGTCCCGGTTTTGTTCCACTTTTTCATCCCCATCAATTTCGCGGTCCTTTCGAGTCATATGCAGAATCCTAGCTATGACAGCATGTATCTCAAACAAGACAGGGCTGGGTAACTCATAACGGGAATCATGATTAACGAAACTGACTTTCCCAGAGCCTGGCAAGTATCTAGAGGAGACGATACTAGGGTCACGGTCTCTAATCCGATACGAATGTTCCTCAATCGCCTCCAGAGATACTAGGCCTGTGCGAAACAGGTATTGGAGGGATATATCCATTGTAATAGCATTACGCGGCGAACCAATATCCTCAGGACTCAAATTCAGGGAAGGGAAATAGCGCTCCGGCGTTTCCCAGAATAACCCAGTGTGTGGCCCAGCAAGACCGCTCGGGATAATATGAACAATTCTCGTTGAACACTTTAGGATTCCCTTGTGTTTCGGATCATGACAAGTCTGCTCGCAATTAGGCATGCCTGTTAACAAGCATCTGAGACCGTCGCAGGAGCGACAGGCATTTTGAAGTTGCATCAAGCGCTTATATCCTTCTTCGTCTTCCATTTCGAGTTCTCCATAACGTGTTATTGGATACTTGTTTCCACGTGGCGTCACAACAAAAGGTGTCCGTGGTTGTGTATAAATTGGAAACAGGAGAGTCATTAAACGAAACTGGGTGAGGTGGTGGAGGTCTTGATAAGTCTCGCATGATTTGATGTCATCAATCAAGTTCTTCTTTCCGTTGTCAGGTAGGTATATTAAGAAAGCGCGCAAGAGCTTAACGATACCATCACCAGGTTTTTGGAATTGATAATCAGCAAGTTTCTTCTTTATATAGTCTGCCATGGTTAGTATGGAGTGAGATGGTAGGCTTATCCGCTGCGGGTTGAAAAATCATGTACCGCTCTATAGTAGTTACACGATTGCGTTTCCAGGGCTGCCTGGTTTTCCAGGGTCCACTCAATCACGTGAACGGACGGTTGAATAAATCTGGTTAATTTTTTCCTTACAGCTTCTCCAAGTATCAATGCTCTCGTTTAGCAGCTAATGATATTCTCAGTCTTGGGTGGGTGTTGGGAAAGCCCTCGTTTACCTCGCTTACGAGAGTACTTCGTTCCAGTGCCTGTTCTTGGGGTTTAATCTTGGTTGTGAGCGATGTAAATGATCAATATATTGTTTTACGAGGCAGTCTCTCCCCGGATCGGTACCAAAAGTTCTTCGATAGGGCCTTCACATTCACATGTCGTCGGCACTGGGCCGTGTCTATTGCTTCAAATATGAGTAGCTACGCGGAAAGTTGGCCATAACAAAGTTGATCATAATGTTCGCCAGGAGCTCTCTGAGTCCATAGTCGTGACTTCACGTCTCTAACTGTCAAGCACTAAAAAAGCAGACGACTTTATTCGACCAGAGCTAGCGTGAGAGGTTATAACATGGAGCGTTTGAAAGATGACAAGACTTTTGCGAAAGGAACACGAACAGACGCAATGGCATTTATATAGCACCTAAGTAGGTCCTAAGCCCGAGTCTGTAGACCAATCAGGAATCACATGTACATCGAAACTATTTTCAGGAATATAATCAAACAATCCCACTTCATTGGTACCGGGAAATCCTTGAAGGCCTTCAAAAATTTCGTTGTTCCAAGAAGTACCTTGAAAGAAAATCTGCAATGAAGGATCGATTTCGTAATTTGTCGAATGCACATCCGTGTTCTCGAGTGTGGTTGGTTGTTGCACAGTATCCGGATGCGAATTTAATTCAGAGTCTTCTATATGGGTAGACAGACTCTGTGCCGGTTGAGACCGATCTCTGATTCTATTTAGGACTTCCAGACACCTTGCTGCAGCTTTGTTATTCTGGCTTAGACTAGCCAGGCAGTCGCATGCCTTCGAAAAGGAAGAAACCGAGAGTTCCTGATGAACTGCCGCCAGGCCCGTGTCTGTGGGCCGACATGGTTTCAGATGATGAATACTTAGAACAATGGCTGCCTGAAAAAGAAAGTAAGTGGCATACCAGCTGAGGCCAGTATGCAAGGCATCAGCTTGGTCAACGCAAAATATTGTGATGCTCTGGATAGTTTTGAGTGCAGCATTTTGACACATTACAAACGCCTCTTCGCTATCCTGTGGGAACTTGCACAAGCGCTGAGTTCCCCACCACAGCATCATTCGCAAGTTTTGCTCCTTCCAGCATACTATTGCTCGCGGGCCACGGAACCACCTTGGAATGTCTTGGGACGTAAAATAGTCAGGCAAGGATAGTTTCCAGGCTTGAAGTTGATGATCGAGCGAGCGTGAGATACTTGGATTGAATGATTTTTCATTCGGAGCACCAACCACGTCACTGTAGACCATATTTCCGATAGTTGCCAAACGTGCTTGTGCACTAATGGCCGAATAAGTGGTTGTTTTGTTCGTTGGTTCCGGGAGAGGCGAATTCATGGAGCAGGACTGAGGCATTGAGATCAGCAGTCTGTCCCTAAGAACAGAAAATAGTTACCACTTACGGAATCATCGATGTTGCGAGGAAACCGAGTTTCGATGAAGGAGTTAGATATCGTGGTTGGTCTTCCGGTGGTGAGACTCAATCCACTGTCAAAACAATAGATGATCCACCAGACAATCCTCCTTTGTTCGTGCATTAATGTGTCATTGCTCGTTACCGCAGGTGGCTCGCGATGAAGGCCAAGTCCAAGAGCCATCCGATATGCAATCCCAATGAAGTTGTACCCTGTGTTGGGCCGATTTCGCTTCTGAAGATAGTTACCCTGTAATCAAGTTAGTACGAGAAAGCTGGGCCTAATTAATGGATAATGTCTAGGTTACCATAAGAAGAAAGGCTTGCACAGTGAGGAGAGTACCTGACTCCAGCATACGCATCGACATGCGTGAGCGTGCAGCGATGTAGTATCTTGACTGCTCCGTCTCTGGTCCGCCAGCGAGAATCCATTCCCCAATTGCTAAAACAATATGGAATATCAAATGCCATCTCGGGCAGGCGTCAATGTCTGCACGACTCTGGTATTGCCGCCGAAATGTTTTCTCGTGCAGTATTGGGTATGACGGATTATAGAACATGAAATAAGAGTCAACCAAGCTTTCTAAAACAACTGTGTTGCTCAGATTTGCCGATATTGATAGCTCTTTGGTTGCACTGGGAATCTGAGGCGAGTTCTCTGGGACAGGATACCCAGGAAGCAAGTTCGAGATAGTTCTCAGAAGATGAGACCCAGAGCTGTTTCCTAAAGACGCTATCAGAACAGGCTCCAAATTACGGCTCGTGTTGTATTACCAAGATATCCGGACCCTGTGCTTCCTGTCGGGAGTGATGCCATTCCATCTAGATCGTCTGTTTGCGAGGGTGAGGTCATCGGAGATTCGTTCCACTCAAACTTGTCTGCAGAAGGGGCATTTTCCCTTGTAGGCTCAGAATACCATTGTACTCCAGGTGAAGACTCATTGCTTTTGCCAGACGTTTTCATTGTTCTCAAGGCTCTCTCAATGTCAACATCCGGGTTGAGCTTCTGTAACAGCCTCTCCAAATTGGCACATCGATTTTCTAGTTCTTCCAAATTCCTACTTGTTTTAGAGACAAAACGATCCAAGAGCAAAAAGAAGCACTAACTTCCTTGTTAAAGGCGTGCGAGACGGTGGACGAACAAAGACACATGACTTGTGATTTCGAGAGCAGTAAAGGCAAGGCGAAGTGCCCGAACACTTGGTCGTCTGTAAATGATTTGTTGGGTCAAGGAGTGAGTAATATCCATGTAGCTCACCTTGCTCTTGCGTTTCTATACGAAATGAGAGCACCTTATTAGCTGATAGCCTTTCCATGCACACTAAAATCCACTCACCCTGCATTCTGTACACTGCGGGCATCCGTCAACCGGATGAACGGACTACCAGAAAATGAAGGGAAACCTACTACCCGGATCTCTACGGACCCCGAACCAGCACTCGATGATTTCGGCATGGTGGGAGATGATCAGTCATCCGCGATAGAGTGCAAAAAATGCAATTTTGTAGTTACTGAGATATCGTCGTATGATCACGTGCAGGCTAATCGGGCCACAGCATTCCGAAAGCATGGTTCCCCAGATCCTATTTTCTCCACCATGCGGGCGTGAGAAGCGGAGAGAAATTACAGAGTACATCAAGCTGGTATTGGTTTGAGAATGGCATTGAGACTGTAGCGACTTTCTTGTCAAAGGTAGTTGTGTATTGCCCTAATTGATATAAATGGAGAGAGAATGGCTCTTGTCATTTACAGCCCAATTTAAGCACATATATATCGAACGTGACAAGAATTGTCTTCATAGATACACATCAAGTTTAAAGACAACGATAAGATGTTGCATTTTGGATACCATTCCTCCCCCAATCCTCCCACCAAATGTATACAGTACCCAACGACTGTGGATTCAATCCTCTTGACTCTTCGAACCATCGACACTTTGGACAACCACAGCCGGCTTGATCAAGTGCGTCCATATATCTAAACCGTTGGGAAGATCATTATTCTCGGCTCGTCGGACGGCATCCTCCCACGTACTTTCAATGCTGCTTGCAAGGTGTCGCCTAGCGACACGCTGTTTGGCGATTTCCATGTCAACATCCACGAACCAAGTGTCATCCACATAATTAACAATCTCGGACCACGGGGCGATGTCACAGGCCAAGTAGTTGCCTTCGAGGATTATAATCGAAATGTCCGGGGACACACAGATACCGTTTTCAATAGGATCCCCTACTGCATGGTCAAATTGCGGCGCGTAAAAGGTTTCTTTTTGTACGCCCGTCTTGCTGAGATGGAGGATTTTGACCAATTGCAGTACGCCCGCTGCGTTGAAGGTCCAGTGTGCACCGCGGCATGCATACGCCTCTTCGCGATTTGGTAGTGAATTCAGAAATGCCTTTGGAAGCCGTCCATCGGGAGTGTGGTAGCGAGGGGCTTTGCGGTTTGCGAATTGAGACGTCTAGCCACGGCTTTTGCGATTGTGGACTTTCCTGAGCCTGGAGGGCCGCTGAGAGCGATAATAACACGATTTGAAGCGCATTTGTCATTCTTCTGGAATTTGTATATCTCAGAGACCCTAGAAACAAGATCCTTATAGACACGTTCCATTTTTGCAGAGAAATGGACAATATCTTCTGCGTTGAGTGAATTTGTTCGCCCCCCCCCCCCTTTTCTAGGCTCGATAGCCATAGACTATCAAATCATTCATTATCCGCCTTTCCTTGTGTTGGTTCTTTCCAGGTCTTCGCCATAAAGGTGGTCCGGCGCCTCCACAAGCCACCGGGCCACTGTCAACCGTAGAGGATCTGTAGGTTACACTTGCAGGAGTCCGAGGCACTCTTGTCCGCTTCACATGGTGAGAATCTCCTCTTCGATCAACAGCAACGTGCTATGTACTGAATGAGCAAGACTCGTAGACTTTCAGCTGGCTATGGTTTCGGTCTTTTTTATTTATCGGAAGTTCATGCTTCGGGGGAGTATCCATGACTGGCAAAACAAATTGCGATTCAGCCCTGCTAGGAAAACGATAAACAATGGAGAGCTAGCTCTTTCATAGTTTCTGCTATTATTCAGTTTTTAGCTGTGGTGGACCTTGGACCTCCGCAATTACAACCATCGGAACAGAACCGGCCGAGCCCAACTCCAATCGATTTCGTGTAACTGAGAGGATCTCCGTCTTTTTTCTATTATTTTTGACCCTTTCATTCCCCCCCCCATCATTTACCTGTCTACGGTAGATATCAACAACGAAGAACTATTCAAGTGAATTACGGACAGCGTTCGTCCTAGGGTTAGCTTCAGAATAGCAGCACCGGAAGACTGTTCACCGCGCGATTACCCTATTCTCTGAGTGGGTCTGCCATGCTATTATAAGATCCTACGGCGTGTTGAGTATTTCTCTCAATGCGATCTTTCTCTCGAGCGCAGCTTCAACGGAATCAGAAAGATAACGCAGAGCGAACAAAACATGGATCCAAACGCGAAGAACCCGTCATGTCTTCTCTACGGTTCGTTAGATGCCCGGTTCGAGGACCGACCAATTCCAGTGCTTGAGGATCCGCACGATGTCATTGTTCGAATCGCTTATACAGGTGTTTGTGGGAGCGACGTGAGTAAATCCATCTCATTGCCTGCTGCTATCAGCAGTCGCAGTAGCGCAGCTGTCATCTCCCGGTCAATTTCCAGCCTTACTGACATCTTCGATCAGGTCCATTTCTGGCTGCACGGGGGAATCCGGACCTTCGTGTCCGAAACTCAACCCCTAACAATGGGCCACGAAGCATCCGGGACTATACACGCAGTGGGCTCCGCGGTGACCTCCCTTTGTCCTGGAGATAAAGTTGCAATTGAACCAGGCTACCCATGCCGCCGCTGCCACCATTGCAAACACGGCCATTACAACCTCTGTCCAGGGATGAAATTTGCAGCCGATCCCCCCGTACTGCACGGGACGCTCACCAAATATTTCATGCTGCCTGCTGACTTCTGCTACAAAATGCCTGAGAGCATCAGTCTGACAGAAGCAGTTCTCATGGAGCCTCTGGCTGTTGCCATCCATGCTGTGCGCCAGGCAGATGTTAGACCTGGGAGGACTGTTATTGTGTTTGGTGCTGGGACTGTTGGGCTTTTTTGTGCGGCTGTTGCTAGGGAGTTTGGTGCTGCTGTTGTGGTCTCTGTGGATATCGTGGAACGCAAGCTTTCCTTCGCGCAGCGCTTTGTTGGTAATTCTGTGGGGAGGACGGTCCTTGCTGATCCATGGCTTAGTCCTGAGGAGAATGCAGCCCGCTTGATACAAGAGCATGGGTTGGGGGAGGGTGCTGATATTGCTATTGATGCATCTGGTGCTGAGATGTCAGTGCAAACAGCACTATTCTCACTGCACAAGGGAGGGACTTATGCTCAGGTGGGAATGGGAAAGCGCAAGATCGAGTTTCCTATATCGGAAATGTGTGAGAAGGAGATTACTGCTAAGGGTTGTTTCCGGTATGGAGCCGGGGACTTTGATTTGGGGGTGCACCTTGTGGGTTCAGGGAAAGTATCGTTGTCTGGACTGGTGACGAGCGTCTTTCCGTTTGAGTCGGCTACTGAGGCGTGGGAAACGGCTAAGCGTGGGGAGGGGACGAAGACGTTGATTGAAGGGCCCAAGGATTGAACTCGCGATGTATCAGCATGTGCATTCTTTTGCGGAGTGATTGGATTGATGAATTATCGACATGTATCATTGCATTCTTTTATACTTGTACTTGTGCAAAGTATTCTGATCTTTGCTTCTGCTCTTAATCAAACATGTCCAGATGGGATCTACATTATGCAACTCTATCGCTCTATATACATTTAGCGTACCAGCTACCCAGACAACCACCCGCACATGCTGCAATCTAGAGCTGCAAGTATCGTAAACTACACCGTACAGCAATAACAATGAACTAACAAACACAATAAGTACGTACTATACGCATACAATAAACATGACTGACATCCCCTCACATCGACGAGTCAAGGGGCTAACCGGGAACGCGGCCCGGAAGACAGAATGTGACGAGTCGACTGATATGCATCTAGGATGGTAGATATATACACTGATCACGGCGTACTCCGTACATAGTCTACAATACGAAGCAGAAAACTGCTAGACTATGTGTTGAGCATCGCATGAATACTAAAGTCTAAGCACGGGAATGATTGGTGTAAAGCGCATGGCGTATAGCTATACGACGTGATTGAGTGATTGATCGATAGCCATCGCTTTATTGCATGTTATTAACGTTTGGATTCCAAAACAGACAATGGCTATCATCGAGTGATCGCCCACGATCAACGCGGCGGTGGATATCGATATCCCTGAATAGAAGCAAACAATTTCTTGCATCTGCATAACTGCGTACTGTACAGGATACACCGTACAGCGTCCGATACGATATAAAGCGTAGACGCGCAAAAAGTGAGATATCCTTGGTTACCAAAGGATAATGGCAGAAAGTAGGACGGGGATCGGGTATTGATATCGGCGCATGACCATTCTCCGGATGTGTGAATTTTCGCTCCGTTACCTGTCATTGAATCAATGGGTGTTTAACTATTGTTTGCTAGTTATTGAAAACGTACGCCCCCCCCCCTAACCAACGCCGTTCCGGATACATAGTTCGTCGGAAGATGACTATCCGGCTAGAAATACTGAACCAGTGTAATATCCGAGGACGGAAACCCCCCAATGTGTCATGTGATGTTGTGCCTCGGCTCAGGGGTCCCGGTTTTTTACCGGATGGGGATGTGTATGTCCTCGTGACCAAACCTGGGGTTTTTGCCACTCTGGGGTTATCCGCAGACTATATCATACTATGTTAAGTGAGTTGTTTTTATGCGTTTGAATCCGGATAGATGGGCATGATTTCATTCCGGTCCATGGCTGTGGTTTTGTTGATCGTCGCTGGTGTACTTGTACTTGTATGTACTTGTATACAAATGTAGTCTGTACAGGTGATGAAATGGTGAAACATGCCAGTAAGAGAGCGACGCATGAAAGGAAGCCGGTTAGTAGCAGAACTGCGAAATCAGATATAACTCGTCTGACTATTCCGTACTCCGTACGGAGCACTGTGCTGAGTTATAATTAGTGAAGCATTGGTTGTATGCCTTCCCAGGGGGTAGTACTGGTACGCCATACATGGCAGTATACATCAAATGACCCTGTTTATGTATGTACTCTGTACGGGATGCGCTCTTATACTCATTCTAGCCCTATTATGCGGCTTTTGCAGTCTGGACCCGGTGCGGCTGCACAGAAAAGGGTTCTTTCTTCCCTTTGCCGCTTGCAGGGTATAACCAACAGTGCATATCTGTACACAGCCTGACGTGGACTCGCGCTCACATGAGCCCGAGAGCATGCAACTGTGCCACTTGCAGACTGATAGTCGGTTCCGGCGTGTTGGAAACACTGAGCTGGGCATCTGTCATTGTTTGGCCCCGGATTTGAAGTTGTAGCAGCATTGGCTCTTGTGACCGTTGCCCGAAATTGGGCACAAAGGACTAACTACTCCTACTCCGCCTTCCGTTTCATATTTGACGGTCGAGGATATCCGCCAGGGATGAACCGGAAGACGTAACAAAAGGGCGGTAACGCGGGAGATGCTCGCATGATACAGACCAGATAAAAACGAACACATCATTGCAGAAAAATGGCCCTGAATACCAGCGAGGATAAAGAATTGATCAACCAGATCGGAAGTCTGGCGGTAGTTCCCCGGGCCGGTAAGGTATGCAACTGAGAAACAACTGGGACATGCCACACCGATCCAGGAGCATCACAAAAAGCAAAACCCCGGAAGATCCCAATTAAGACCAACATGACGAGGAAGGGACAAACAGCGTAGCAGGCTATCCCGACTATCGGAAAATTTGCAAGGTCATATGGCCGTCCCAATTCGGTAAGCAAACAGTTACAGAAAGGGACGGAAGTGGGAAGCATTTCCGGCGAAAAAAAAAAAAAAAAAAAAGGAATTTTTCAAAGCAACGTGACTCAAGACCAACAGTTCTCGAACTCCTAAAGAAAAAAAAGAAAGAAGAATCCGAAATCCCGTGGCCACAGAGCAAACAGTTGAACAGAGCGTGCGGCCTTTTGTATCATCTAGTTGCAACGATTGCACAGCAATGAAAAAAAGAAAGTAAAAGTCAGCAGGACAATTATGTGTGGCGCACGGCGGAAGCGAGCAGGGACGCGAATCCCTTCTTTTCTTCTTCTTCTTCTTCTTTTTCTGTTGTTATGAGGGTTGATGTGATGATTATTGTTGCATGATGAGAATAGAGAGTGGAAGGCAAGGCGGACTTGACTGAAGTTGATCGCGGGCGCCAATCATTGGCGGGACCTAGTCAAGTGACGGATGAATTGTCCAAACCGCTGACTAAGGCTAGCGATAGGTCACAGGATCTGGATGATTGGTGTCTAGACCGCGACCATTCAGTTGGGCAGTCTATGCGAGCACCGAGTACTCTGTAACGACATTTGTATAAGCATCACCAGACTCTAAAAGACAGCTCATCAATCACGGTACTCTATCATTAACCGCTGTCAGTTTGTACTTTGTGCTTCACTCTACTACCACTATGTAGTTGTATGCTTCCATACGCGCCGTATTCTGTATTCTGTATCCAGCATTTGCAGTGGAACCTCCGGAAACAGACCGGTAAAATTACTGACCCACCGCTGGGGTACAACTTCGGAAGTACGTAATTTATGACCAGTAAATTTTCAGGGCGGTAATAAAACGGACCAACCCAACCGGCTGAAATTCTGACCGCCATCCTTCATCGTCCAATCAAAAAAATGGATCTGGAACCTGCTTTTCGGGACTCCCCCGTTCGCCCCTCGCAATTCCTGCTCCGGTGGTATTCATTACATACGCTACCAATTCATACTGTATGGTAATATATACCCATACATACATACTCTCCACTCCCCTAATAATAACAGGTATTTTCCTCCTTCTTCCGCTCCACCTCTTTTTCTCTCTTTTTTTGTGTCGTTCTTCCGTTTCTCCTTCCCATCACCTACTCTCTCTCTCTCTCTCTCTCTTTTCTCTTTACCAGCCTACCTCATACGGCTTCAATCCTCTTATCCCGTCGATTTCACCCCTATCCCCCATTCAACTCTCCTACCGTCGGTCGTTTTTCACCTTCTCCGCATCCAACTCAACAGAACGGACGTGAAGGAAGACAAGGAACGTGCCAACAATTTGAGGGAAAGAGCAAAGACAAAGAAGATTGTCGAATTAGCTCGGAATTAGGAAAGGGAAACCCTGACATCCAGCGTGACCTACGAAAACTTGTGGAAGGAATCAATCCGCGTTCTATACTTTACTAGGTCTTCCGCACCATTGTGTTACTCTCACCCGGATTGAATTCGATATCTACGACGATCCCCGTTCATCCGTAACCGAACCTTTTCTTGGAAGCACCCCATTGATCGGCTGCATTCATTGCACAGGCTTTGTTGCAGCTACGGCGCCAATTCCCTTCTACTTGATCGGTATTCTGCAGCGCATCCTGCAGACTAAAAAGCTTAGGTCATCCGGTGATATCCTCTACCAGTTCGCGGTGTACTCTCGCCATCGTTACTCTAGCGCCGCACGACCGCACTCGGGGGAGACGGCGACCCCGAATCGACGAGAAGTTCTCGAACAACAAAAAGGATCACGAGCCTTTAAAACCGTGGCTTCACTAGAAAGGATAATATGTTTCCTCGCTTGGCTACTCCGGTATTGACCGTGGATACGGAAAAGATCCACAAGGTAGATACGGCAAATGCGCAGAGTTTACATGGGATGTGGATGGGTAAGCTTATTGCTGTCTTCTGTGCTACTTTTTTGGTTAATCTGGGCTGACAATTATCTCTTACGAAACAGTGTTCTCGAAATGTGCCGATTATATGGACCAGGGTCGTCGATTGGAAAACCTCAGCTGGAGATTATGGACGCGGGAAACATTTTGCGTTGACCCTGAAACCTCGAGTGAGGCGTCGGTATTGCCACTTCTCCGTTCCGAGGCAGGTGACTTGCCCGACCTTTCTTCCAGTGTCGAATCCGCGGCCTCGGACCAAGCAGAGAAAATCGAACACCACATCAAACGCCCCAAATGTGACTACAAACCGGCAGTAGTTCGTGAAGATTCCATGCTTAACCTCGGTCGCGGAAAGGAGAAGCATATCACGTCTTCTGGCTTGGAACGAATGGTACTTAACATCAAAGAGAAGAAGGATCTTCAACCTATTCCTCCTACCATGACAGTATCGCCACCCGTCGTTGACATTACTACACGCTCATCTACAAGACCCTCATCCCCCACCCCTACCCCGCCCTCGACCTCCACCGCGAAGGAAGTCCCAGTTCGTCCATCGTTGGTACGGAAACAACCCATCGACTCGACCGAGTCGTGCTCGACCACTGCGCCCGAGAACAATGACAGCGATGTACCACAACAGGACGCCTCTGATACGAGTGTTTCTTCCTCTGGTATCATCCCGACCCGCCCCAGTCTGATCAAGTCTCCCAGCATCGTCCGTGGATTCTCTCCTTCGCAAATCTCCTCGTCGTATCGCTCGCAGCCCAGGTTGGCTCCCGAACCCCGGAAAATGAGCACTCCCGTACAACGCAGGCCATCCCCTCTGAAGAAGAAAGGTGGAATGTTCACACTGGGTGGTTCGTCTGGCGATGATGACGAGAGCTCCTTCGACGATCGTATGCTGGCCCAACAAACGCACCGCAGCTCTCTTTCGGATGAATTGAGCAAGCCTACAACCGTCGCTCCCAGTCCTATGAAGAAGGTGACTACATTCAAGGACCAAGTTGGCACGATCGACCCACCAAAGGATGACAGTCACGACAGCGATGAGGATGCGATCGAGACCGATGATGACGATATCTCCGAAAGTGCTATCGATGATGATGATGAGGACTCGGATTGGGAAGATTCGGTCACGGAAAGTGGACGGTCCAGCGTGGAGGAGAACCGCATGTTCCAGCGTGTGGATTCTCGACCCAACCTTGTATCGCGTCGCTCCATGCTCACCATGATGATGAACCATCCGAACAAGTTGCAAGGACCTGCCTTCCGTTCCAGCCCTGCTCTGCAGCGACAGCGATCGCGCCTGACATGCCCCAATGGTCCGTCGTATCCCATTTCTCCGCCTGAAGATGGGGACGACTTGACAATGCGTGGTCCTGAAGTGCCCCGATCCAAGCCGATCATCGTGACACCCAATCCGCAATCAGTAGCCCATTCGCCGCGGACTACGCGCAGAAACATGCTTGCTACCGAGTTGACCGAATCCCTCCGACACCATCTCCTGTGGGAGCGTCAGCAGAAGGGCGCAACAGCAAACGCCTTCTTGAAGCGACGACACACTGCCCATGACATGGCCAACCTGCAGGAATATCCTGGAGCCAAGGGAGCTCGAGGACAGGCCGACCAACATAAGGAGAAGGAGCTATCGAAAGGAAATGGTTCCTATTCCAATTATACCGACTATGGACCGTGGGAATACCATGCCAAGGGATGGTAGAGACCCCTTTGCTTCTTCATTTCTCGACTTCATTTCCTCTTCATCTTTCTTTCTTCCTTTCTTTTCACCGGGTCACGACTCGTGCATGTGCCGCTTCGTTTTTCGGGATGGGTTAATGTGTTTGATACCCGATTTTCCACCGACTTTGCTTCATGTCTTTTCTCAGTGAAGACCACCGATAAAATACCCTTGTGACAGTTACGATCACGACGACTCTGCATAGCATCTTGGCGCACTTGAGGGATTTATTTTACGTTCATCTGTGGTCTTATTTCTTCGTTCGGTTTTTTCATTTTCACACTGCATGGCCTCGGCTGTTTGTTTCTATGATCTGGGCTATTTAGAGGACCGACTCTACGGAATTAATTATCTTGTACAGTTTTGTTTCGTCCCAGTTGCATGGCGATGGCGATGGGCATTTGGGTCATGGTGGTTTTGTTTTTTTCATGTTTATCTTCTGCTCCGGAAGGCTTTTTCAGCATTCAAAAATTTCGGCCTACGACTACGCCTGTCATCGCTGCGACTAGGGACCCGGCCTTATTAGGCCGCTAAAAATGCATCTTCACTTTTTTGTCGATCTCAGTTTTGTTTTGATACCAGATACCAAACAGTTTTCTTGCGAGTTTTCTTGGTTCACATGTACCTTACCATCTCCACATCACCATAGAAAAAGCATATAAAAAGTTCAAGATCATATGATGCCATGATTATCGAGTACACCGTATTTTCAGCCCGGGATGCTTCCCCGGACCAGGATAGCTTGTCAATGGATGTGTTCTAGAATCGCACTGGTCGCTCTGATATGCAGGATGATGGGATGGTTACTTTTATGCAGCCATGTCATGCCTTGTGACTTTAAAGTCCGAATATTGGAAATGCGACCCGGTGGGAGGGCTCATGATGATGTTGGTTATTCGGGTACGCCGTACTTGTACAGATACTTGTAGAGAATGCTGTACAATAGGCGACCTTTGCTCATCATTCGTCTTGGAGAAAAATGGAGGCAGCACTCCGTACAACTCTGCACATTCCATTAAGGCAATGCTACACCCAACACACCACAAGTGAATACAACACCTTCCAAAGCATTCTTACTTCTTCGAATACCTTCATCAATTCACCATGTACTCATAGAACCATCGACCCAAATCTTCGCCACCTCATGACAGTCCTTACCCGTTTCGGCGACCAGATCGAGTATCCCCCGGCCGGGGGATGCGGGAAAGATGGAAGATAAAAGATGCGCCTTGAACTTGGTTCTCCGTTGTATTATCCGCCGGAGTTACGCCGCCGCCAAGTAACTTTCCATTGTATGGGGTAATACAAAGCACCATGTTCGTCAACGGTCACCTGACCAAGCCAGAAACCAGGATGTCTTCCTATTTCTCCCGATACCCCAAACGTGTTGGCCAATGGATTTGTGTGGATGAGGGTTGGAGGGAAAAAGAAAAGTAATTGTATTAGATAATTGGCTGGACCCCACGTGCAAAGAGCCCCGTACAAAGAGAGGAAAATTTGCGGCTCAGTTTGTGGGGCTTGAGGGGGGGGATTGTGATTCGTTAAGTACGGAGTTCTTGGGTTGGTTTTGTTTTACTGTACAGGTACCGGCTATTGAGTGTATAGAGGGTGTATTTGTATGTATAGGTACTTATACGGATATGGACATTTACGGGTATGTACAAGTACAAGTACATGTACACAGTACGCAGTGGATCGGTACTGACACCCGCAGACATTATGGGGCTTATGGGGATTTTGTAGATGAAGTCGATGGCGGGCTAGAGCTGAGCTGGTTTTGACCGTTGTTTGAATGGGAATTTTCGGTGATTTGTTGGTGTTTCTTTCTTTCTTTTTTTTGTAGGGGCGCGGGTATGTACCTTTTTCTGGCTGCGGAAGACATAGGTGTGATCTGTAGTTCCCTTAACCCTTCCATTGCACTTTATACATGATGAATTTTATTCTTTATTCTTCTTTTGGCTGTATAGGCTACGTATTTTAATGGGTCGTCGTTGTCGGCATGACATATGCACGGAAAACTCCGACCAGAATCCAAAGTCGCCGACCGAAAGTCTCGGCATGCCGAGGACAGATTCCCCGGGGCACACCGGGCCGGAGTTATGTTGGTTTCCACGCGGAGAAGAGTTTTCACTGTTTGCTTTTTTTGTTTATTGTGTTTTGTTTTCGCTTCTCGTTCAAACTGCCAATGTATCCTTGCGTAGGAAGTAAATAAAATTGATTGCTGCAGATATAGCATAACTCCAGCATACCCTGCATATAGATAACGCCTACCCCTACAAGTACTGTACACTACTCCGTACCACCATAAAAATCTATCTTGATCCAAGCGTTCCAGCTCGGTCTGTCGTCACGGACCACTGCAATCCGACGACTCGGGTGGATGCCGAGACAAACGGGCTTGTACGAATTGGTTCTAGCACAGCTGCTGAGTGGAGCTTTGACGGGCAGGACCGATATCAGCCATACGGAGGATTCTTTGCTTGGATAGGTATCATGGTTTAGTTGGATGGGTTTGTGGGATGCGTGTTCTGGATTGTTGGGGTATGTTGAGTTGGATACGTAGTATGGAGTATGGGACATTGTTGGATGTGGTTGGGGGTTATGGAGTAGTAAAGGATATCTTGATGCTAGGGCATTGACAGAACAGAACATAGTTAACATATCTATGTTTAATGGGTTTGCTTTAATCAATGCCATGTGCTGCATCACAAGCTCCACCTGAGTACGGAGTATGTAGACTTGATTATGTAGCTCTATTGTAATCCCGATCCATAGCTTGGCTGCATTGGCGCTTTTACCGGCTACTCTATTGGACGAAATACTCTTATTAGTGGTTATTCACAGTGTTGGCACAGGAATTGTTCCTAATATCTCGCGAAACCAAAAGGCGATGTACTCTCCGTATCAAGCACGGAGTACTTCAAATCCACTCAATTGAACGTACTCTACAGAATACCTACCGACCAACTCACTCATCTGACCATAAGCAGACATATTCGCGACAGACGACGACTCTTATACTCCGGAGTAAACAGCACAGGCCGAAGTGAACACATTCTGACTCGTAGGCCGTTTCGAGAAACATTCTAGAAATGCGCTTTTCCGGATGCAGCTAGGGCTTGTATTAACGTCCCTGGTAATACGTATCGAGTCATGTGTAATTTACGGTACTGCATGCGGCTATGGAGTATCTTACAAAATCCAGTACAAGTCTCAGAGTACGGAGTATTCGATACAAGGCCGTAAATGGGGTTATGTTTTGCATAATTCAGCTCGTCGAAGTTAAGGCTTTGTTATAGAAACCGGATGAGACTTACAATTAGACTTACAATTGCTGGACGTCATATTGACATCCGCCTGTGAATGCCGGAATATGAACAGCCGAGGAAGCATTCCCCGACTTTGTATTCCGCAGGAATTCACGTGTTCTTCTGAGTTTTCCGCTACAGCATCCAACTCATGTATCCCGCTCTATTGGATTCAAGCTCAAGCTCAATTGAACCCTCCCACGAATCCTTCAACTCCCATTGGCTTCCAACACATAAACTCGAACAAAAAAAACCTGCTTCAGAAAATAAATGATTTTCGTCGTAATTGCATATTTTCGTGTAATAGCGGTAAGTAAAGTAATTCTAGAAACGTAGGAAAAAAAAAAAGTCTTCAGGTCCGGTGACCTCTTGAAGATCCCAAAGAAGAAAAAGCTTCCTGAATATTTTCGTGCGGTGGATCGAGGTTGCATTCCCGGTGAACGGCGCGGGGCATTTGGCGGGGAATATTAGATGCCTGAAGGAGAGGGCAGAAGTTCCAGCCTTATTTTGTCGGATGGGATGCCTGTCGGAGCACTATGTTCCATGAATGTTCTGGAGGGGAGTTGCTTTGCCGGGGTTTGATTAACTAACTACATAGTGCACTGCATACCATAGTTAGTTAGTCACTGCATACTCCGTACAAGGCACATATGACATGACATCCCCGGTTTTATTCAGCAAATGCTCGCTATGATTCATATTATTAACAGATCGCCACCAAAGTCGAGCATTGAAGACAATTCCCCATACAAACCCCATAGAATGCTAAGGAATGATATGTGTATCATGTTCCACTTCGATTCACACTGAGTCGTCGTGACTCACGGTGGCGTTGACTATCCTTCAACTGTCATTTCCCTTTTTGGCACTCTAGTCACGTGGCAATCCGACCGCCAACGACCACATCCGTACTTGTATATAGAAACCATATTGGCCACTGGCTATATAACGCAATCGTCACTATACCGCGCCTCTATTGGAAAATCCCTCGCTATTCTCCTGCATTTAGCTCCTGCATACGGAGTACACCGCGGGGAATTGGACCTGGTCACCAGATCTCTGAGTTGGCAGTTCGATCAACTGGGATCTATTCCTGCCCGAGCTCGTCGCCCATCCAGACGGACAAGTCAGCGTTGGTAATTGATATTATCAGCAGGTCCCCTTTTTTACGCGCCGCACTTGCCGGGTAAATAATATGTTCCTATTTGCTTCGCGTGATTGTGCTGGTTGGTTACTGACCGCTTCTCAGGAATCGATCCATGACCCCCGGTTCGGCTAACGAGTCGGTTGATAACGATATATCTATTGAAAGTATGCCTGAGGGTAAGTCACCAAGTCACCATCAACGTCGGGGAAGTCAGTTTTGAAGATCACGCTGCCTGCACGACATCTGTCATATTTCCCGCTGCAAATGCGCAGCTATGACAAAAGTCCGCCCTCCATGTTATCGTATTCCAGACCCAGGGCTTGTCGATCGACGCATGGCTCGTCGTCTGGCTGGCTCGATGTCCGTCATTGTGCAGATTTCGGGTGGCTGCTGTGGTCCAGGCGCTGTACTCGCATTGTCTTCAGGCAGCTCAGCTCGTGTCTCTTTCTAAACTTGACAACCCGGCCCGCAAACCTGATCACACGCTCATGCTGATATTTTTATGGCGCAGGTCAACAGCCTCCGAAGGTGGGTGCTGAGTTGGCAGCCGCTCAGCCTCCGGCTACTGCAGCGCCTAATGCTCAGCAAGCACCCGCGAAAAAGCAGAAGTGCCGCTTCTTTACTTCCCGGAAAGGTAGGTACAATCCGTTTGCGATGTTATGCCGCACCGCTGTTTTGACTTTATGTAAATCCCCGTTTGCATGATCCTGGTCATTGATTACGGTATCTTGCATACACGGTCTGGTTTTTTACATGGCTGTATCAGGGCTGGGCCAATCCAGAAAACGATATGCAGGACTACTCGTTTTGCTATTTGCTCCTTCTGATTGCCTGGTTTTAAAGATTTCCGCATGATATCGTCATTCTTCCGGACCGCCATTTGCTTTGGTTTCCATGTTTCGTTGCTGATGTTCATCAAGGATGCCGGTCTGGCAATGCCTGTCGTTATCTCCATGATACTTCTGCGCTCGAACAAACCGGTTCACCGCCAGATAACGATGTCGACCAAGCCAATGGCGCATCCCAGAGGGAAAACCCTATACAGGGTGTAGCCACCGATCTAGGAAACCTGTCCATGAATAGGCCACGACCAATCTCCAAGCCGCCAGTCATTTCGAATCCCGCACCTGCTCAAAGACCAGTCTCCACAGCCGAGAGCCAAAATCCACGAGAATTCCAGATCAACCAATTACGTCGTCGTTTCCGTCCAAAGGAGACCAATGATGGCTCCGGAACAACATTGGAGCTGGAACTGGCCCCTTCAGACCCTGATTTCCCGTTTGAGATGGATAAGCTGCAATGTACCCTATACGTTCCGCAATCGTATCCCGCACAGGGAAGACCGAAGCTTAAGGTGACCAATACCGATATGGACGAAGTCTTCCAGGATAATGTGACAAGAGGTTTTGACGACATCGTCGATACGTCGATACGGATGAATAATCGGGGAACGTTGTTGGGGTGGATGAACAGTCTTGACCGTCAACTGGAGCGTCTACTCACAACAATAGAAAGAGGACCCACGATAAAATTTGTTGCAAACGTTGGCAGCAGAGAGGCGCCAGAGGTTCAACAACCAGTGCAAGGACAACAGAAGGTTGCCAACGTCTCTGGACAAGTTCGTTCTGCACCAAGACCGCAACCAGTGGCTGCATCGCCGCGTGTATTTACTGGAGAGGAGAAAGCGCAGGCCGAGAAGAGACGAGCAACCGAGACAAAACAGCTGGATGCTCGTCTTGGTAGACTGCCACTGTTCCACAAATCTGGAGATGGACTTTCTTTCACCGTGCCCGTTCAACCGACCAAGGCAGATCGACTGCCTGCTTCGCTCCGTTCCATCAAGACGTTGAAACTTGGAGTGCCGCAGTCATACCCCTTGGAGTCTAGTACGGTCAAATTACTAGGTGTCGACGGTCCTGAAGCTCAATCTGTTGAAGTCGGTTTCGCGCAATGGGTTGGGGAGAACAGCCAGCTCAATTTGATGTCGCAAGTCAACTACTTGACCAGCAACATGCACAACCTTGCAAAGACACCGCTCGAAACGAAACCTGCTCCAGTGCTGGTCGAGAAGCCTGCACAAGTCGAACTGCCCCAGCAACCGCAGACTTCAGAAACGGAGCCTACGGCTGGATTAGAAGACAAACCTCACGTCCATGTTATCCCACGACCCCCGGAATGGTCGATTCCTAGAAACGACGGCGATGGCGAGCAAGGCTCTAGTGATCTTACTGATTCCGAAGAGTATACGGAGGATGAGGAAGACGGAGGAGCCCCCGTCGCGATTTCGGAGCTTAGCACGGCGGAGCGTGGTGTTGCACTGTCATTCCCATTTTTGGAGCTCTATGGAATCGAACTTTTGGAACTCGTAGGTTTATACATTACGATACGATGCGAGCGGTGTAAGGAAACGCTTGATGTGAAGAATATTCCTCAAGCGAAGGATAACAGCGATGCATACACTCCTAAGGCTGAAACATGCAAGAAGTGTGCCAATGCGATGAGTGTTGGTGAGTTGATTTTGGTCAACCCAAACATTGTTGACATGGAAATATACTGACTGGCACACTATTCAGGCTTCCGACGACAACTAATGCACCCTCATTCAAACCGTGCGGGATACCTGGACCTGGATGGATGTACCGTGGTTGATCTACTTACCAGGTAGGAGCCCTCCTTTGACTCCTTGTAACGCCTCAGCTGATTGAAAACCCCCTACAGCAACTTTGTCCCAACCTGTGCGGAATGCTCTACGACTTTCCCTGCACCAGGTATTGCCTCTGTCCGTGGTGAGAGCTCAACGGCTATGTGTCGTGAATGCCATCGGAAAATGGGTACGCATTGTTAAACTTACATTCGTGCACATTATCCTCTGACAATCGAATAGTGATGAAGATTCCCGAGGTGAAATTCCTTAGAATAGCATCTGCCGCAGGTAAGTTCGGATGTCATACTCCAGAAACAAATGAATGCTGATAGTTCCAGTTACTTCTCGCGATCGTGCTCCGCGACGAAAGGTTCGTACTTTGCATACAGTCCTACATGAGGAAAGAGGCTGACAACTCCATAGCCCAAGGAGGTCCTTGGTATTGTTGCCGGTCAGGAACTGCCCCGGCGTGGTCGTTGTACACATTATGCGAAGAGTTATCGTTGGTTCAGGTGAGTGCCCAACCGCCAAATCGTCGCTTGCTATGCGTGCATGTGCTTACAATAAACAGATTCAGTTGCTGCGCAAAGGTCTTCCCTTGCGACAAGTACGTACCACCCCACAACCTCTACCTATCTCTCAAGAACACTATGCTGACAGCCCCAGATGCCACGACGCAGAAACAGACCACCCCAACGAACACGCAAACCGCATGCTCTGGTAAGCCACCCGCCCCCCTTCCCTCCCCAATCATCAAAGGAACCAAACAAAACTAACAAAACCAGCGGCTTCTGCTCCCGTGAACAAATCTACCGCCCCGAGAACTGCGGAATCTGCCACGCCATCCTCATTGGAAAAGCAGGAAGTGGGTTCTGGGAGGGTGGAAAGGGGACTCGGAATCGGGCGTTGATGAGTCGGAAGGGTGTGTATAGCCTTGCTATTTTTGGGTTCGTTGGTTATAGGGTGTTGGCTAACTGACCTGTATAGATCCACGGAAGTTTAAGCGTCGCGGGGGTACGATGGCGAATTCGTCGAAGAAGAAGTAGTGATTGTACAGTGATGATGGTTGTGTGAAGGATATCCTTAAGAAGTGGACGAAGTATATGAATCGTAGCACACCTGTATCTATCTAGCATAATTACGAGCGAAATAGTTCCTCGATCCTGTTCTGTTCAACTATGTACAAGCCTTGGGCAAGCATAAAAACATCCTCCTTGACCTTTAATCCAGCGATCAAAAAGAAAGGAAAATAAATAGTAAACAGCATAGTATCAGAACAACCAAATTCGGTAATGTGCAGGTGGAGCCAACAAAAAAAAAAAAAAAAAAAAAAAAAAGCACCAATAAAAAAATCGGACATGCGAGGACTCGAACCTCGGACCATCACCAACCTACTTGGGACGCTCTCCCATCTGAGCTACACGCCCAATTTTCACTAAACGCATACACGCTTAGGTAGCCCATATGCTCATAAAAATAAAAAACATCTTCCCAAGTTTAAAATCGCACCAACCCACAGAACATGAGCAGTAGCCATAGTACGGTGCGAATTAATTATTTACCGCAGGGGTAATTTGAGGGGATAAATAAAAAATGACAAGGGTGGGGTTCGAACCCACGAGATCTTACGATCAGCAGAAACCTCAGATTTGTGTCTGACTTAAGTCTGCCGCCTTAACCACTCGGCCACCTTGCCACAGGTTCAGCTACGTCTTCGACTAAAAAGACTATGATCTAGATTTACCATCGATGATTTTTTGACCATTATACAAGCGATTTGTCTTTCTGAATGGTTTGATTTAAGTGAAAGGTTTATTCTCTGAGACAAAATACGTAGTGCAAGTAATGCGCCAGTGTGCTAGCCTGAGCAAGTTATCGAAAGATGTTTGAATTGAAATAGCCATGTACACGCGAATCATAACTTCATATACGTTTCATACAAGCAAAATAGAAAACTACACAAGGTTCCCACGCAGCTCCTGCTCCCGCTCAAGCGCCTCAAACAACGACCTGAAATTACCAGCTCCGAAACCAGAAAAGTTGTGTCGCTGAATGATCTCAATGAAGACAGTTGGGCGGTCCATAAGATGCTACATACTGTTAGCATATCTATCTTCCAGTATCGGATTGGGGGTCTCACCTTCGTAAACAACTGCAACAAATACCCACCCTCATCAAAATCAATCAAAATATCCAAATCGCGAATCGTCTGGAAATCCTCCTCCAGAACAAGTCCAGCCTTCTTGAGCCGCACCTGCACATCCTCGTAGTATGTATCAGGGACCTTGATAAACTCGACCCCCCGCGCCTTGAGGTTCGTGATGTCGCGGATGATATCGTCTGTTAGGAGGGCGATGTGCTGCACGCCAGCGCCGTTGTAGTAGTCGACGTATTCTTCGATTTGGGACCTTTTCTTGCCTTTGGCGGGTTCGTTGATGGGCATTTTGACGATTTCGTTGGGGGAGGCCATGACGATGCTTTTGAGGGCAGAGAATTCACTATATTCATTAGCATAGTTCTCATGCTGTAGAGAGGTGTATACGCACGTGCAAACTTGGCTGTCATCGACGGACCAGAAACGGTGGAAGCCAAGGGCTTTTTCGTAACTGGATCATGTTAGCCAGTATCCCAATTAGACAGACAGGATGGCTTACTATTCACAAACCTCCTCCATCTCATCCCAATCCTGATTCCCCACACAATGATCAATCCTCTTCAAAAACACTCCGGGCAACAACCTCTCAACCGGATCCTCCACCCCCTTCTCCAACCGATACCCCGGCAAAAACGCCCCCTTATACTCCCCCCTCTCAAGCAACGTATGCGTAGTCTCCCCATACGTCTTCACCCTCGCAACCTTCACCGTACCCCCCTCATCCTTCAACTCCTTAATCCCAGCCACAACCCCAGCCCCATTCTTCACCGCAGCCCCAAAAACACTCTCCACATCATCAACCTCAAACGCAACGTCCTTCACCGCATCCCCGTGTTTCTCAAGATGTGCGTGAATCTCGCGGAGCTGGTCCTGTTCTTCGGCCGTGAAGCGCTCGAGTTTGTCGAGCGAGCGGAGGGGCGAGGTTAAGATGAAGGTTATAGAGCCATTGCGGATGACGTGCGAGCAGGTTGCTCGGGAGCCAGTTTCGAGGCCGCGGTAGGCGATGCGTTGGAAGCCCATGCGGGTGGTGTAGTAGGAGACGGCTTGTTTGGCGTTGCCGACGTACCAGTGGACGTGGTCGTAGGCTTTGTAGGAGGCGAGGGGGGAGGTGGCACTTGTTGGGGTTGGGTCTGGGAGGGCTGATGGTGCCATTTTGTTGTATTCAGAGATTTGGGACTTGACTTGGACTGATAAGCAAGGTGTGTTTGATAGTTCAAGGCCGTTTGGATGACGCTGGGGATGATTCTGGGGATGACTCTGGGGATGACCAGTAGATGAGGTGGTATTTATAAACCATGGTTGACACGGTTATCATCCTGTCTTTGATTTCCTTTCTATGAAGTAGCCGCGACTGGTTTGGAAACCATAGAAGCAACCGGGACAAGCCACGGTAAACAAAGGATGGTGGCGGTTGTTAGCGGGTATTTTACAGTGTGGAGCGGCAACTAACGGGTGTTTGTGATATCCGGTGCGGTTAGATGCGATGACGACAAAAACAGATGATATATATCCTATTTCCTTTACTATACCTTCGAATTCCCATAAACAAAACTTCTCTTGTGTACCTGCTATAAAAACATATGAACGTGAAAATGCCACCCCTAACAACCAACGACTCCGCCGTCCTCCACGCCCTCTTTGACGCCGAATCCTCCCCATCCTCAGCAATACAGATCGACTCAACCCTCCCCCCATTCTCTGCAACCCTACAAATCACTCCAGAAGACCACGAATCCCTCAGCACCCGCGAAACATCCATAATCAAATCCATCCAAACCGACAATGTCTCACAAGAAACCATGCACTCCGCTATTGAAGCCCTAGACGCCCTTATCGGGGATCATCCGACTTACCCGCCTGCCTACGCTAATAGGGCGCAGGCGCTTCGGATGCTTGTTGATAAGCAATCTAGTCCGAGTGAGAAGCCGGATATACGAGACAGCGATGCGATGTTTACGGATCCAGCGAATACATCCACTGTCTCGCGTCTCTTCGCGGACCTCGGCCAGGCAATCAATCTCTCCACGCCCTCATCACCAGCAGACCCCGTCTCCCCCGTCCAAGCGCGTATCTTGGCAGATGCGCATACACATCGCGGGTATCTGCTGCTCAAAGCCGCGAGGGCGAGAAGGAATTCCAAGGTTCAAGGATCGGGGCAACTGTGGGAGTTTGGATCTGATCAGCTAGAGGAGATGGCGAGTAGAGACTTTTTCTTTGGAGGGAGGTATGGGAATAAGATTGCGCAGCAGATGGCGGTGCAGACGAATCCATATGCGAAGATGTGTGGGGCTATTGTGAAGGAGGCGATGAGGAAGGAGGCTGCGATGAATTGACGGTGTATTTTTGTAGTTATCAGCATATAAGCATGTTACTGGATTCTGGCGGTTGTATTTAGTCATCGTTCTCATGGAAATGTCATTGCTTCAACGATTCTCTACTAAAACATTGCTATTAAGTACACCCGCTCATGCCTTGCGAGGATCCTTGAAATGTCTCTTGAGCGGACGCCAGCTGTGGTCGTTGTACTCTTCTTGTACCTTTTTGCAGGTCTTCAGGCCCCATTCCGACACGCCAACCATGAGCGAGCTACATGAATACGTTAGCAGAGAACTTCAATAGCAGGACTCGAATACGGAACTCACCTCTCAAACATGAAAGCCATACTTCCCTCTCCGATCTTCTGAGGCTTCAGCTCTGCATTACTCGCCCCTTCAAAGGCACTCATATCCGGTCCGTGAGCGCTCATGACATTGTGCAAACTGGCTCCAGCCGGTTGGAAGCCTCCGCCAGTCTTTGCGTCGTAGTTTCCAGCGACCAGCCCCATGAATTCAGACATGGTATTACGGTGGTACCATGGGGGACGGAAGGTGTCCTCTTGCACGAGCCAACGGGGAGGGAAGATCACAAAGTCTGCGATCGCTGTGCCAACGTGGTCCGACGGACCAGTGAGAACAGTGTAGATCGAGGGATCCGGGTGGTCAAACGAAACGGAACCAATGGTGTTGAATCGTCCCAAGTCGTACTTGTACGGGTAATAGTTGCCGTGCCAAGCGACAATGTCAAACGGAGAGTGGTCCTGGCGGGTGGAGAAAAGGGTGTTTGCGAATTTGCTGTACAGACGGAACTCCGACTCATCGTCTTCAAAGGAAGCCACAGGAGCCTGGAAGTCTCGTGCGTTGGCGAGACAGTTGGAGCCAATTGGACCCAGCTCGGGAAGTTGGTAGTGACCCTGGTAGAGCTCGCAAATGTATCCTCTCACTGGACCATCGGGAAAAGTCACGCGATATCTCACACCACGAGGAATCACGCAGACCTCATTAGGACGGACCACCAATCTTCCCAGCTCTGTTTGAATATCCAACACACCATGCTGGGGAACAATCAAGAAGTCTCCATCAGCCGAGTAAAACGCCTCCTTACCCATATCCTTCCCAGCAGCATACAGCAGAATTCCAACACCTTGTTTCAGCGTGGGATCTCCTGCACCCGCCACAAGATGCAAACCATGAACCCAGTCAACCTTCTCGTCCAGATCAAACGGATTCCACCGCAGCTGATTGGGAATGTGGTGCAGCTTGTGGGTTTCGGTTGTCATGTGCGTGTGGTATGTGTCTGATTCCTCGGCATTGAAGTTCTCGTGGGATGCGGCAGGGATGATTCTGTAGACCCAGGTTTGTTTGTTCTCGTGTCGGGGAGCGGTAAAGGCTGTTCCGGAGAGCTTCTCGGCGTAGAGACCATATGGCACTTTTTGGGGAGAGTTGTGTCCTATTGGGAGGGCGCCTTCGATGGCTTCGGTTCTATTAAGGTATTGTTAGCCTTGTAACATGCCTCCTTTCTGTGGTTTTATCGCATACTCATGATAAGAGTCGAAGCCATTCTGGTATTTGTATGGATCTGGGTGTTTGAACTGTGTAACCGGCATTGTGTTCGGTATCGTTTTGGTGATGTTCGTTCTCGTGGATAGTTTTGAATAGTCAACCTCCAGGAAGAACAAGCTCAACTGGGCTCTCTGTGAAATATATTCATCATCCTCTCCTTTCCACACACTATTGCGACTTCATCCGTCGCGACGGGAATTTTCATCCGCGTAAAGCAGGTTGCGGGGAAGCCGCGGAATATAGCCGGCAATAAGCGGGGAGAGGGGGCGGACTTGGTTCCGCAGTCACTGGACAACGGAAAATTGACGACGGCGCAAAGTGAAGGCGACACGGTTAGAGGAGATGACGAGAAGCGCAGAGACTAGTATTAGGGAGGGGCAGTGTCTTTTTAATCGGTCTTCTTGTCGCTCTCCAAGTTCTTGAGTTATCCTCATAGATATTCTTTCTGTCAAGCTTCAACTTATCTATATCGAAACAATGGCTTCGTGGCTTCAGATCCCCAAGAACTCGCCCTTTTCGCTGGCCAATATCCCCTTTGGCATCATTTCCTCGACCAAGGCATCTCCTCGTGTGCCCGCGATCGCAATTGGTGAATATGCGCTGAACCTGAGTGCCTTCGCCTCGTCCTCTGGCTTCTCGCAGCTTCCCGTGATCCAGCCTCATCTCGGCGTCTTCAACGAGCCGACATTGAACGCCTTCGCCGCTCTTGGTCGTCCGGTACATCGCCAGGTCCGTGAATACCTTCAAGCCGTCTTTCGTGCCGACACACCATACCCTCAAGTCTTCAAAGACAACGCTGCTCTGCAAAAGGAGGCACTCTTGCCTCTGTCCGAAGTGACCAACCACGTCCCTCTGCAAATCGGTGACTACACGGACTTCTACGCTGGTCTCAACCACGCTTACAATGTTGGTGTGCTGTTCCGTGGCCCGGAAAATGCTCTGCAGCCCAACTACACGCATCTTCCTGTCGCATACCACAGTCGCGCATCGTCTGTGATTGTTTCGGGCACACCGATCCACCGTCCCAACGGCCAGATCCTGACCAACCCTGCCGCCAATCCTAAGGTTCCTACCTTCTCCCCATGCAAGAAGCTGGATATCGAACTGGAGTTGGCTGCGTTCGTTAGCACGCCCAATGGCTTGGGCAAGCCGGTCCCCATCAACGAAGCTGAAGACCATATCTTCGGTCTGGTGTTGATGAACGACTGGTCTGCCCGTGACATCCAGGCCTGGGAATACGTTCCCCTAGGACCCTTCAATGCGAAGAACTTTGCCACCACGATCACCCCCTGGGTTGTTCTTATCGACGCATTGGAACCCTTCCGTGCGCCGGGTCTCGAGCCAGGTGACCGTGAGGCTCTGTTGCCCTACCTCCGTGAGAAACGTGCCGTCAACGCCTTTAACATTCCCCTCGAAGTCGAGATCACACCCGAAGGTAGCAAGTCGACGGTTATCTCGAAGAGCAACGCGCAGAACCTTCTATACTCGTTCCCTCAGATGCTTACACACCACACCATTACGGGATGCAACATGAACACAGGTGATCTCCTTGGTAGTGGTACTATCTCTGGAAAGGAACCGCAGACGCAGGGTAGTATTCTGGAGCAGACAAATGGAAAGAACCCAATTAAGTTGTCTGATGGTTCGGAGCGTATTTTCTTGGAGGATGGTGATCGTGTTGTTCTGCGCGGTTCGGCTGGTGAGGAGGGAAGCTATGTGGGCTTTGGTGACTGCGAGGCTACGATCCTTCCTGCGTTGAAGCTCGAGTTTTAGATAGCTTTTTCTCCGTTTCTCATTCTAAAATTGTTTTTCTGTATGAAAAAAAAGAAGAGCATGACATGACTATGAATCTGAATCTGAATATTCGCATAGAATCCCGAGCTATTAAAAGACAAGATAGTCCCTATTTACACTATCTACTGCACCCTAAACTCCCCCGGCGTATCCTCCTGCCCCCTCCAATGCCCCCTCTTAACACACTCCTCCCCCTCCAACCTCTCCGCCACCCCCCTAATAACCGGAAACTCCCCCATATCAACCCCAACCCTCTCCGCCCCCCAAACAGCCGGCACCAAACAAACATCCGCCATCGTAACACAATCCCCCACACTAAACCTCCCAGCCGTCTTCTCAACAATCGCCTCATACGCCCTGAGCCCCTCGATAATAAGATCCTTCGACCACGCAGCCCGGTCCATACCTAGTGGTCCGACACGCTTTAGGATACGCAGGTTGGTGACGGGTTGTACGTCGCAGGCGATTATGGATGCGAGGGTGCGGATTGTTGCCCTTGTTTCGGGGTCGGAGGGCGGGGGGAGGAGAGAGGGTGTTTTAGGGGAGGAGGTGATTTCGTCGAGGTATTCGAGGGCGGCAAGGGATTGGGTTATCGTGATGGTTTGTTTGGTGCCGTGCTCGATGATGAGTGATGGGACGGTGAGTGAGGGGTTTAGCGTGCCGTAGATGGGAGCGCGCTGCTCATCTTTTAGGAGGTTAATGGGAATGGAGGTGTAGGGGAGGGATTTGAGGTGTAGGGCGATGCGGAGGCGCGCTGAGCAGGAGGAACGGAAGTAGGTGTAGAGGGTTATGTTGGTTATGTCGGTCATTTTGATCTGGTTGTATAGTTTTGGCTGTGTAGAGTTGACTCTTGTTTCTTGTGGAGGACGGTGGCTTGGTCTTAGATGCTCCTGTGTAGATATAGTACTGTGTAGATATAGTGGTCTATTACTGTAATGTATTTGTCTGACTTCCCAATGCGGTAGCGCGGGACTATTTCCGGGTGGCTTTGGGATACTCACTTAGCAGTATTGACCACGCACTGGGCGTTTATTGAGTACTCTAAAGCTCACTCAGCAGTGTGGGAACCAATTCAAACTCATATGTACGAGGATATTATCGTTGATATTGCTGAGGCATTTTGAGTATGGGTTGATTCCAGTTGACATTCTTCTCTCGATAAGCCAACCGACCCTACAATCCCGACCTACAAGAAGGAAGAAGCTTCTTTGACAATCACAAAGTCCACCTCTTCCCCTGGCCCAATATCCGCTTCCACATGAACACTCACCCCTTCAACAAGCCGGCGACTCAGAACCAGTCCGTGTCTTTCATAAACAACCCAGCGATCCTCGGGCAAGTTCTTGACATCAAAAGCCACCTTCATACCTTTGGCAGCCCATTCCTCAAGGGTGATAATCATGGCACTAGCTGTGCCATCCCAAACACCTCTTAAGCAGTTAACTCCTTGAGAATAGTCTATTCCATCCACCCACGGACGACTGGCCAGATCCTCCTTTGTCCATGGAGAGTCCCATATCTTCTTTTGTCCATTCTCCACGTTTAATCTGGCATACCCAATAGCTGCGTTACCCGTGAAAGGATCCATATGCATCCACCGTCCTTCGAGGTCGGTTTGCTGGTCATTTCTGGGGTAGTAAAGACCTCCGTTTTCCCACGTCGGCTGTAGATTTTTGTCGATGGATTCTAGAAGGCCATGTAGTTCAACGGTTTTACCGAGCTCTGACAGCCATTTGACAACATAGCCCAGGGTCGGCTCCTTGTATGGGAATTTAATGCTGTCCTTGTTCGCCCTGTAATATTCCCGAGCCTTCTGAAGAGTTTGTTGTGGATTTGGCGCATCCTGCCGTTGTGCGACAATTGCTCGATATGCGCTTGCTACCATAGGATGCTGGAGTTCGACTTCGCCATCAATGTCGGTGATGAACCCAAGTGCGTGATTGTTGAATCCTGATCGAACGAATTCCGAGTTCCAAGTGTTCATAAACGCCGCAGCCCTCTTTGGCGTCAATATGAGCGCAAATATAAATCCAAGGGATATCAAGGCTTACCATGCGGTAAAGCCGACGCTCTTGGCTGCTGCCGTGTATCCCTGCTTAACACTCACCCAATCCTTGTACAAGTCATTGCGTGAAATCATATTCTTCTTCCCCAACGCAGCCTTGTATTTCCCAAGTACTCCGTCCAGTACATTGGTCCCATTGCGGACATCGTTCAACCGGATAGCAATGATCTAGGTGCGTAAGTAATCCATCATCACCCAATGAGCCATGATATACGTACCGGAAACTGATTGCAAGCCACGAAAACCAGATTCGGCTCACAACAAACACCAACCCAATCATTCCTCTCCATTTCAGCAATAATCGCATCCTGCAAGCTCCTATTATCATAGACGAAAGTCTCATCCCCCATTCCCCAGAACAGCGGGTTCCAGTGAAAACTCAGACTCCCAGCCTGCTCAAACTCATCATCATCAAACAACATAGCATAGAGACTGGTCATCAGGAGCAAATGTCCACTGTACATGATATTCTCGCGGACAACTGGGTCGGCCCACGGCTTGCGAAGTTCTTTCAGATCAGGATCTACCCGAATCCCTGACTGAGATGTGAGATACCAATAACCCCACACTTCGCGCCTTAGCATTTTGTGAATCAAGCGGCAAAAGAGCTGCTTGAACAGGCCTCTCATAGCTGGTAGTCGATGGTAGTGTGTAAGGGCAGCTGCATAGGCCATCGTCGCCAGTTGATACCGGTAAGCGTCGAGGAACTCCTGTGCAGGCTCCTGGGCCCCCATGTGTGGCCAGTCTCCATCTATGGCGGCGCTTAAATTGTGAAAGTGTCGGAGATGACCTGCTTGCTCTGTTGACAGTTTGGGATAGCTGGATGGATCTAGAGGCAAGTTGTCGCTGACAGAGTCGAAAGACGTCATGGCTATTGTAAACTATAGGAAAATTAAGGCGAAAGGCAATTTAATAACATCTAAATTTAAGCGACGAGTTTATCAGAAGGCAGTCAGGACTGTTAGATATCTGGGGACCGTGTCAGATAATCGGGGGCGGAGAGATAACGGGCCGAATCAGATCTGACTCGGCCCCCGATGCCCGCCTTTTACTAAAATATCAACGCGAGAGAAAGCGTAATTCAAGCATGTTAGTTGCTATATCATATAGTAGCTGACTATAAGACGGCTGCCAGTTCCACATAAATATACAAGATGGCACGAGGACGACCGATGCAGAAGCTCTGGATTGAACATCGAAATCTTGATCTTCTTCGGTACCAACGCCCTCTACCCTCCAAACGCGAGGCACGTCCCCATTGACCCGTACGGACCCAGAAAGGCTGCGAAGAGATGGATCAATGCACAGGGTACAGGTGCAAAGTAAAGTGTCACTTAAGCGGGTATGGTAGGATAGGATTTGTCTTTCTGAACAGCAATAGCACTTGGCTCTGCGTGTTTTATTTAGGACTATTCCAGTGATGACACACTGAGCACTCAGTGCACGCACCTGAGTGCCCACCCCACGACCGGGGCCAAAGAACATCACAGGGCTTGAAGTATAAAAGCGGAGAGCGGACGCAAATACCGTAACGTGACCCGGCAATAGGCGTGCAATTTCCTTACCGGCTATAAAGGGGTACATTCCTAGAACGATCCATCATTCTTCTCTACTGGTCAATGTATACAGTTGATCGTTGTATTTCGGAGTGACGGTTGCTTTCTGCACGGCTGTACGAGCGGCGGAACACTTCCGCTGCTGGGATACCCGAGTCTGCATGGACAGATTTCCGCTTGTTTCCGTTTTCTGGATTACGATTTGTCATCTTTCGTTGCTAACTAACTAGTTAACTAGTTAACTATTTTTGAAACTATTCTAGAATTATTATTATCCGTTATCAATGAAGAAAACTGCGACTTTTAATAGGAGTGTAAATCTACATGAATGCACATGATATATATCATGGCCAGTTAGTGACTATGCCTACGAAATAATACAAAGTAGATGGAGACTTAAAAACTAGAATATTCACATGTCAATCGCATCGATAGATATTAACTATTTGCATTAATTTCAAACCATGATCGCCAATTGGACCTGGATGTTAGGGCTACCCTCCACCGGATGTTCCAAACACCCGCCGCCGGCAATCAGCGGCTATTTCGCAACATCCGCCCCGCACCTCCTCCCGGATATTTTGACACCATTCCACCATCCCTGGTCTTCCAGACTGGAACGCTACGTGACCTCATATCGCCCCAGACGAACCAGATAACAATCCTCTCAATGCTATTGGCCAATCCGTGACTAACCGACATGGAAATCAGAAGGCCATCCCGTGGACAACACACCGTGGACCGGGTGTACCAGCGCACCTACAAAGCTTGTATCTCCTGTCGGCAACGCAAGGCTAAATGCGAGCTGGGGACAGGAAAAGATGGTGCGACGATCGGGCCTCCGTGTACGAGATGTCGGAGGGAGCAGAAGGAGTGTTTGTTTAGTGAGAAGAGGGCTTGGGAGAGGGGGAAGAAGAGATGTGGGTTGTTAGCTGCGTCTGGTTTGATCGTGCTATATTTGTACTGATGTGGGTTTTATTTACTTAGATGCGGAGGATGGTGTGAATACGCCTTCACCGAGGACGAGAAGGAGGTGGTCGAATGGTACCAGTGAGAGACATGATTCGCGTGATATGTCGGAGTATGGACCTAGTCCGGGGAATGATGAAACTGCATTTACAGAGAACACCGGAAATATCAACGAGAGCAATCAAGATAGACAGCAACCTACCTCCAGCCTTGGAAATTCGATGATGCGCACCGTTGTCGCCAGCGGGAACGATGCACTCAATATCCTGTTCGAGGCTGCTGCGGCTCATAGTCGTGGGAATGGCATGACCACAGACTCTCAACCGGGAAATGCCATATCGTCTGAGAGCAGAACCACCAGGGACGAAGACTCATTAGCAGGCGGTTACTCGGGCCCTTTTGAGGGTTCAACGAGAACGGTGTACCCCGTGGAAATCTCTCGGGTGTCAAAAGAGGTTCTTGACGTGTGGGAGTCATGTCGTTTTGTCAAAATGGGGTGGTTTACCTCCAGAGAAGCAGTGACATTTATCGATCTGTATGCCTCATTTTCATTAGACATTGTTGGGATACAGCTGACTGAATGGCGACAGGTTCTTCAAAAACATGTCTCCGTTATCCCCCATACTCACAGACTTCTACGCAAATCATGCAAATCACTATTGTCTCCTTACGCGCGATCCAGTCTTATGCTGCACAATCCTAATGGTATCTGCTCGCTATCACGTATTACCAGGAGCAGGCGGCGAATCAAGAAACTTCTTTATCCACCACCGACTCTGGCAGCATTGCCAGCAACTAATCACACGCCTCATATTTGGCCAGGATAAATCTACTTCGTCAAAAATCCGCGGCATTGGAACCATCGAGGCTCTTCTATTGATGTCCGAATGGCATCCCCGTTCACTGCATTTCCCTCCGGAAGTTGACGGTTGGGATTGTGACTTGATGACAGGAATCACCGAGTCTCGCGAAAACGCTGATGAGGAAGATACGCTGTCTGCTGACAGGTGGCTAGAAGATATGATTGAGCCGGCTAGAAGGTCAGACCAGATGTCTTGGATGCTTCTTGGATCTGCATTGTCGCTTGCACATGAACTTGGCATTTTCGAAGTTGGGGATAAGGAACCGGACCCTTCATCGGAGCCGGAAGGGCTCATGCCCAGTGACCAGATGAAGTTCCGCAGACAGCGCGTACAGCGCTTGCTATACGTATATATTAACCAATTAGCGTGGAGAATAGGGTGTATATCGCTCATGCCGCAGAGCCTGAATCATGCAATCATAGGTGGGCAGGCTACAAGGGAGCTCAGCCGGTCTGGGGATGGATGGTTCACGTTCATGGATTCGTGGATGGACTTGACCAAGTTGGCTAAATCGGTGACTGATACTTTCTTCCCTTCTGTTTCGTTTGCGAGGCAGCAATTACACAGTGGTCGGTATATTGATCTGTTGGATCATTTTCGGCCGCTGCTCACTCAGTGGAAAGTAAAATATCTTCTGCCTCAATGTGAGTACTTGTTGATTCTATATTCCGTGGAATGTGAACTGACTACCGTGGTACAGTACTGGATAAGCCATTTTTCAATATCCTTTTCATCGAATACCACTTTGTCCGCGTCTACACCCACTCAGTCGGAATGCAAGCCGTGGTAGAACGGGTCCTCGCAGACGGAGAACCTAACTTGGAAGAGGTGCGCCCTCTGAATATCGACTCCATCGATTACGAATATATCCAAGAAGTCATCGACGGCTGCTGCCAGATCCTACAAAAGGTCAGTCAGCTCGCAGAAACTGGAGCATTGCGGTTCTCTCCGGTCCGAACATTCCTGCGCATAACAAGCTCGTCTATTTTCTTGATGAAGGCCCTAAGTTTGGGCGCGCGCCAAGCAAAACTCCGCGAATCACTCGATATCCTCGAGAAAACCATCCAGGCGCTGAAATCAAACACCCTGGATGATATCCATCTGAGTAGCCGCTATGCTACACTCCTGGACTTGCATGTCTCGCGCTTGCGACGCAATCTGCTGGTATCATCAAAGGGCATGAAGAACAGCCGCGGCACTACCACAGCATCTTCCACAGGCCCACCTTCACGGCCCGATAACGGGGCCAGTCGCCACAACGCGACAATGGTAAATAGTACGCCAATCTCACAGGGCATGTCGGATATCAGCTTCATTCCATCGTTGAATGATATGGCTGCGGATGATTGGCTTTCGTTGCCGTTCGACCCGTCGATGGCTCCGTTTGGCATTAGTAGTGGTGGGCAGGTACCGGCGCTTGAAGGAGGTGCATTGGACTTTATTTGGAACCTACCATCATGACCATAGACTGTAAATAGCAGTAACGCTTGCAGAAAAGTGACGAAGTGCTATGATTGTTATGATTGGTTGTTAATGTTTAGTCAGTATGGGTCACATGATATACCCCGGCCGAGGTCACGTTTTTCCCGCCGGAAGAGAAAAAGTTGTTGCGATCCGCAAACTCCATCGTGCCCACCTTCGGCCTCGTCGCCTGTCCAAAACATTGTCTCGCCGGCCTCGCAACAATCTAGGAAGACTCTCGACTTGTCCATTCCACCACCGGGACGTACGAACCTCGCTTCCCGTGTTCCGCCCGACATTTTCGCTGTTCCGAAACCGCACATTTCTTTGAACCACCGGCTTCACGGCTACGTCGAATTAGCGACCTACCCCTCGATCCGCTTCTCTACCTTTTTATTACGACTTTCAATACTTCGCTATGGATCACTCGAGAGATCCCTGCCCCTGGGTTGCCCTGAGCGACTTTGGTGGTGCTTTCTGTATGGGTGTATGTCTTTACCCGGATTCATGAAGCATGCCCCATTGCACACCCGGATACTGATACTTTGTCTCGTTTAGGCAATCGGTGGTGCGGTCTGGCACGGTGTTAAGGGGTTCAGAAACAGCCCTTACGGAGAGCGACGGATAGGCGCAATCACAGCCATCAAGGCACGAGCTCCCGTTCTCGGTGGTAACTTTGGTGTCTGGGGTGGTATGTTCTCGACATACGACTGTGCGATCAAGGGAATCCGGCGAAAAGAGGACGCCTATAATGCAAGTGCGTTTCCCCTCCTTTGCAGACGGATAGTGGCTGGTGTCGGATGTTCGGAGAAAAGGAAATCGTTCGTTTGACTGACTACTGGTTTGAACAGTTATCGCTGGTTTCTTCACTGGTGGTTCTTTGGCTATCCGTGGTGGTTACAAGGCTGCTAGGAACTCGGCTATCATGTGTGCTGTTTTCCTGGGTGTTATCGAGGGTGTTGGTATTGGTTTCCAGAGACTTATGGCGGACAACACAAAACTCGAGGTGAGACCCGGTTGCTAATGAAGCGCTAAGACAGGCGTGCTCTTGAACGGCTTGACTGACTTCTACCGATTTAGCTCCCCCCTCCGCCTCCGGCCGAAGGAAAGGCTGTCATCTAAACTCCCTAATATATCGATTCGAAGCGATGATCCTCTCGTCTCGCAATCTTCGATTGATACCTTGATACACTCTCATCTCTTCTCTCTTCACTGGTGTTGGGTCCCGGTCATTGCTTTTTGCTGCTTTTTTACAGGGAGCGTGGCATAGAGTTTTCCTTTCTGTCTTCGGCTTCCATTTATGTTATAACTACTCACTATTTTGACGGCGGTTTATGGATTTCACAGATTTTGCATTATGATTATGTTGTGTTGCTGGGAGATCAAAAGCAGTTGTTCGGAGATGTCGTCGGGGTGAATAGTTCGTTCGCCTGGGGCATTTCCATTCTTGTACATTATCTTGCGGATTATCAGGTATAATGCGACATTTGGATGCACTATATCTCACATTGTTTCCATGTAACACTGTAACCGAGTATTCGCTTATATAACTGCAGAATAGGAGTTCTTCTGTTCGATGTTGGCACAATTATGAACAATCAATGTCCAAAAGACCGTCCACCGCCTCAGCCTCTATGCTCCATAGTTTGACAGCTGTATTTCCCAAAGGGGAAAAGCTCCTGATAAGCACGGACGACGTCATCCATCTCCGAATGCACATCGCGCGACACCGACATCCTGTACCCCAGGGGTAATTTATGCCAGGGACACTTCTTCTACTATAAAACTGCAGGTTTCCGCCTCCTGGAAATGTACAACCGAGCGCACTGACATGTTACGCCCAATGCCCCTCTTCGTACCCAAGTATCTCTAGCCGCATACATCCGAAGACGAATCCCCTTTAAATAAAACCTCGCAGCGACATACATACCCCTAATATCGACCTAGTATTCGACATAATGACTAATAAATCGGTACCACCAACTTTTAAACCAACTTTAATCCTCCACGGCGGCGCCGGCGATATCCACCGCTCCTCTCTACCTCCAGACCTCTACGAGAAATACCACGCCTCATTACTATCCTATCTTCGCTCAACGAAAGACCTGTTGCACAATGGCGCAGCCGCCCTAGACGCAGCCACCCACGCCGTCTCACTAATGGAAGACGATGAACTCTTCAACTGCGGCCGCGGAAGCGTGTTTACCTCCGCGGGGACGATTGAAATGGAAGCTTCGGTTATGGTTACCTCTGTTCGTGGCGACGACGATGAAAGGCAGGAGAATATAAAAAGAGGAGCCGGGGTTATGGGAGTCCGGAACGTGAGACATCCTATTCGTCTTGCGAGGGAGTCGTTACTTCGCACGGGTTACGATGCGGACGGCAAGCCGAATGGGGATGGGGGGAGTATGCACATGCAGCTTGTGGCGCCGTATGTGGAAGAGCGGGCGAGGGATTGGGGGCTGGAGATTATGCCTGATGAGTGGTTTTGGACGGAGAAGAGGTGGACGGAACATCGGCGGGGGTTGGAGGAGAAGGGTGAGGGTGAACGTGGAGATGGAGAGCATGAGGAATTAATATCCATGAGCCAGGGTACTGTTGGTTGTGTGTGTCTTGATCAATGGGGGAATCTGGCTGTTGCGACGAGTACCGGAGGGCTCACGAACAAATGGCCTGGGAGGATTGGTGATACACCGACTATGGGTTCCGGGTTCTGGGCGGAGGCTTGGGATGTTAATTATCCATCATCTTCTCCAGAGGATGAGGAAGAGGAAGTCCCGGACGAACAGGAAGCATTGGTTTCTCCAACATCGCCAAATTCCCCGACCTGGGGCTTCAAAAATATCCGGTCTCTATTCTCAGAATGCACGCCGTCGTTCATCAACAAGAGAAACAGTGCATATACATCTATCCCGGCAGCCAATCCCGATAGCCAGGGGACCCCTGACGACGATGAGAAGGGCTACTCAGACGAGGTCGAGTCACACGCTCGCACCACAAGACGAGGAGTAGCTCTCTCCGGCACAGGAAATGGCGACTCCTTCCTACGAATTGCAGCAGCTCGCACAGCGAGCGCCATGCTTCGTTTTTCACCACCCGCTTCTTCAACTACCCTTGCTCAGGCCATCAAGGCTATCGCAGGACCAGGTGGCGACTTGCAGACTTCTGCCGGAAAGCGATGGGGCACAACTCACGAGGGAGAGGGCGGGATCATCGGGATTGAAGCGGAAGCGGAAGTCGATGCGGAAAGCCAAGGGCACAGACTACGGCATGGAAAGGTTGTGTTTGATTTCAATTGTGGAGGGATGTGGAGGGCGTGGATAGAGGAGGATGAATATGGTGAGACTGAAAGGGTTATGGTTTTCAGGGATGAATATCGTTGAATAGCATAGCCATTGAATAAAAATGCAAAAGTAATTGCAGAAACTGACGGTTCAACAAAAACAAAAAAGAAATCACTGATATGTTCCGACACGGGGAATCGAACCCCGAGCTGCCGTGTGAGAGACGGCGATGTTAACCATTACACCATATCGGATGTTGTTAGATTAAATTATTATACTTCGAACTAAGTGCTCTAATTGCTCTCTTGCCTGTACTTTCTATAAATCTGACTCACCCTCCGAGGTTAAGCGCAGACAAAACTTCTCCTGTCACGACGGCTTTTGGCTCCCAAAATTCACTCAAGAAATTCCAGCATGATGACTGACTTGGCGGGCGCAACTCCTACTGAGTCGCAAAGATATCTTTCTACGAGAGGCGGCGTGAGTCCTCTGATCCTCACTCTGCAGTTTTGTTCTTTGCCGTGAAGATTCACGATCTTGAATATACGAATCATGGCCTAATGATTAGCTGGGTATATACAGGGGTATGCCTACCTAGAAGAGTCTAGCGAAGAAATTGTCTATAGCCCAAATTCGTAAGCCTTGGTGAAATTGATCGGTTTACTCTTGGTTATTTCTTAGCGAAGTATAGTAACTATTGATTCGGTTATGATAGTAGGAAGTTAGGGTTGCTATTTTACCTCGGAACGAGCCATTCGCTTTTGAACCTCTGCCGTTAGAGAATACGGAGTAGCTCTGGGTGACGGCGGAAAGGCCACAAAACTTCGTGGCATTTCTGTGACGGCTCAACGCCAGACAAACAGCGCCAACATATCAAACGATGCCATACAAGCAATATGGGCAAACAAGGGCTTAAGCCGCACCACACAAATGTCTATAAAGACCGTTCATCGCCTAGATAGATTTCCTTTTCTTCTTCTTCCCCAGATTCGATATTCTCGTCGTTAGGCTACCTAGATTAGATATGAATATTATTCATTTTATCTGCTAGTTTCCGAGCCCGTGACAATTTCCGTCGCGGCGTCGCCGCTTTAAAGCGGCCTCAGGTTGATATCCAGAACGGGCTAAGCGCAATTACCCCTATCAATAGCATTTACATCCAATGTTTACTATATTCTTGTATCACAGAGCGCTTCCATCATGGGTTTTCTTCCAGGAAAAAGCTATATAAACACCCAAATTCCGACTGTACGTTCAGTCTTCTTTCTAAACAGAGCTCCCAACCTTCCTCTTCTCTCTCTTTCCATTTTCTCAACCTTGATTAATCATAATGACTGCGACTAGATCTAGAAACCGCACCAGAAGTGGTACCAAGCACCAGACTGTAAGGTCACCAGAGTTCTGGAATCAGCTTGTTCGTGGGCCCGCTAGAAGAATAGAAAGAGACTATGCAAAGTCCACGAAATTGTGGGGTTTTATGACTGCAAAATCCATGGCCTGAACGAAGAGTAGCGAAATGAGGATTGTGAGGGTTCATGGAAAGGGTGCATTAGGCCAAGCCAGTTTGAAAACTGTTCGGCCAGGCTCAGGCATGGCGCGGCAATTATCAAGGCCAAGCGTATCAGCGGTCTTCGGCTTTAATATCAGCTTATTGGAATCATAAAAATAGTTTCTATAACATTGATACTCTATTGCCCACGGTATCTCACTTTACATGTTCAAGTAGTTTGTCTGTGATGCCAATGGTACATCTACAATTCAGCAGAGACATGGTATCTACCATGCCTCCATTCAATTGCTTGCATGAGTAGCAGTAGATATATCACTTCCATTCCAGCCTTTATCAAGGCTATTGCCTTTATACATACAGCATGGTATGGGAGCATGAGGATCGCAGTTGCCGTAAACTATCAAATGGATTTTATTAGTATATTTGTCAATACGAAGCCCAAGTTAATCAACAAAAAGCGAACATACTGTATGGCTGGGGCTTGTTATCTGTTGGGTTGGTGACACGCGGCTACGCCCCGGCTCAATGGGTTCACATGAGTCTGCGCTGGTCAGGGCAGCCAGGCTAGTAATGAAGATATCTCTGCACCTGAAGCCAATCCTATCGCAGCTCTTCGAGCTGCGTCTTGTCTATGAACCTGTAGATAGCCTGACCTGTAGCTTAACCTGTTCGTCAATTCCTAATATATCTGTACCTGACCCTGCACCCTGACATTATGCTTCCCAATTAGGAGAATTGTGCACTGAATGGGCCAAAACGGGCGGGCGCGGGCGCCTGGTGGCCGCCCTACGGGCTCAGACGGACGGGCTACGGGCGGCCTCCCACCGCCCATGGGCGGGCGGAGTCCTCATTGCCTCTACGCTAGCTATAGAATCTTTGTGAGGACAAGACGATTCAATCAGTGGTAAAGTAGGATCAAATGGAGAGCCGTCAAATGGTTGGAGAAATCTGTTCGGTGGCGTTTGGGCGGCTAGAATGTGCTGGATACAGCTCTATATACACCATACATCTGAGGAAATCAAGGCGATATGAATCCCATGGAACCACGCTATATCCTGGCCCTTGACCTACTCAGATCTAGCCAGCTTCAAGCTTCATTCAGTACACACACGCCTGATCCGGCAGAAAAATGACCTCCAGCCGTCGCGCAGCCGATAGACAACGCAAAGATGAAAGGCCCAACCTCAGGAAACAACTTGGTTGATGTAAATGCAGTCAACAGTTTTCTGACATTTGAAAAGATGCCACCCAAAAGGCCAATTTCGTCACTTGCCTTGGCGTTCTCTTTCTCACAACGTCCCCAGATGGTAACAACGAGCCCTATGAGTCCCAGCAGGGATGAAACCCAGGGCATGACAAAGTCTTTCAAGGTAGCATTCAGCTTGTCTGAATTGTCCATGCATAGTTTCCCAAACCCAATAGCAAACAATACGTTGGCGACAATTGTCCATTTGTTGATGGGCGCAAAATTGGCAGCGATGGTTGGGCTTCCAGCGGCTATGAAGAGAGCAAAAGAGAGCGCAACGATGCCGGAGCCTGAGACCTTGGACTCGCGCTTGAAATATGCGAGCCCTGAGCTGGCCGCACTGACCGCAACGTTACATATCTTGAGGACTGCCACTACCGTCTTGGCCAACGACGGGGCTTTCGATGGGGCTTTCGATGGGGCTTTCGATGGGGCTTTCGATGCGGCTTTCAATCGGGATGTAGCGGCAGCTGGGGATGTAGCGGCGACCGGGGATGCTCTCGAAAGCAGGGAAGACAGTTCAAAAAGCTCGATGCTTTCATTAGAGAGTTGGTCGAAGCGTTATCCGGGAAAGGCGCCTCGTTTGTAACGATCTTGTAGACCAACGTTCCCGGAATGGCGGCGATCAGGCAGACGACGTCCAAGCATGAGAGAGTGTCTCCGCCAGTGATCGACTTGTACATGGGCGAGATAATGGGAATTTCAAGAGGGGCATCGAGAAGTTCTAGGAGACCCGACATAAAGGAATGCAACAGGTCCACGAGCTTGAGCAAAATGTTCTCTGCCGTGTCCACCACAAATTCGCCGAGTATACTCAGTACCTTCTGAATCACCCCAATCGGAGACATGGTATAGATCTTTTCAATAACCTCGTCCTTGATCTGTTGCACCGCACGTTTTAGAACCTCTTCTTTTGTAACTGCATCTTGGAGGGTTTGAAATAGACCCTTTATCGAACCCGCGTCAACCCCAGGAACGGCCATAACGCTGGTAGTATCAGTGGCAGCTGGCAATCCGTTATTTGTATGATAGATTGCCCAGTTTGATTGAGGGCTATCGGCCCCTGGAACATCATTCTCTTTCCCTTTCTGGATCTCACCGATAGCATCTCCAGATAGCTGGACATTTTCCCAGGACTTTCCATTCATGAAACCCCGCAGTTCGCCGAAGCCATCTTGGAGGTGGCTACGAAGAACACCAATCTGATCAACCGCATTTCATGCATACTGCTTGAAGACGTTTTTGATGACCCTGTGAGTGCGAAGAATGTCGCCCCAGTTGAACAGGAAGCCCAGCCACGCCACCAAGTCATCAAAGAACACCTTGATTTTCTTGAACACAAACTCAATCGCACTGCTCACGGCACGGACAGAATCAAGGATCACAGTGTAGATTTTGCCACCAATTACAGCGATGAATTGAGTGAACCCATCTACTGCCTTGATCCAAAAATGCTGCACATCTTCCCATACATCCTTGAGAAATTGGAAAAGATCACCAGAAGCTGTAGTGATCCCAGCACTGGTCAATAGGCTGGGCGATGCCAGTGTAGAGTAGCCCGCTGGGCTGAGGTGCCCACTCAAACTGACGAGCACGTCTTTGCCTTCACAGAAACGAAGCTTGCCAGAGTCTCTGACCACTCCCCAAAACCCCACCTCACCCGTAGCCTTCGTGGTATTCATCAGCGTGGCCGTATCCAGGGAGCCATATATTGGCAGCGAGGACCTTGCTTCCAATAACTTTGGTAAAAACTTTGCAATGGAGTCTCGTTCGTCGTCAGGTACATCATCAGGAACCAGCGGCTTCATGTTCCCGTCAGAATCCGGGATGCGGACGTTGTTCAAATCATGTCTTGACTTGACAGCTGATAGATTCTTTGCAATTTTGGATTGCGGGTCGACCTGGAGAGTCTGGTCACCGCAACTGAGTTTGAAACAAACTGCAGGCAACGCGTCGGTCTCCTGGACAATGGTGATGCTACCAGTGCCATCGGCCTTGACCTCGATCGGTGAATCTGGGCTGATCTTTCGGTAGGTGTTGTTGATAGTAAGGGAAACTCTTTCCTTTGATTCCAGGAGAACAGAGCTTCCAATCGCCGGCATGCCGTTTTGATTGGTACATTTCACTTGGGTGGTGAATGTAGTGGCTTCAACCATATCATCTGCATCTGTCGTTGGTAAAGTGATCCTCTGTGGGTTCCAAATGCCCGTCTCGGCATCCTGCACAAGCTGAATCAGAGATTGGTCCCGGAGTAGGGCGAACAGGACGTTTGACGGCGCCATCCGATTGAGATAGAATGCAAACTGGGTAACGCCTGGGCAAATTCGCATCTGTGGCGACCATCTCGTGGGCTCTGCTTCATAGCCAGTGGGGCATGTCGTATATACCAGGTCTTCCTGACAGTTGAGACCCCAAACTGCTGTCCGCAAATTGACCGTGCTCGACCTCAAGCAGGTAGCTCCAGCAAAGGTGTTGGTACTGCATACAGGTGATGAGGGAAGAACTTGACAGGGCTCTGCGCCATCTTCCTGCTGGCCCAGTTGGAAAGCCAAGACGGTCAGATGATGGTGGTATATCAGGGTCCCATACATTCTTTGTCGGGGTGAAGAGGAGACTTTCAGAACCTCTGATCTTGCCCAGTGTGTAAATTCCATCAACATAGCTCGGACAGTCGGAATTCGGACTATCGTTCTGTACACCAAGGCAGCTGGTTATAGATCCTTCCTCCACATCATCGGGGAGGGTGTGTTTGACCCACTTGATGGAAGAGTCGGGCTCGATGTAATATCGTTCGAGAAGCCGAAGGTTGCTTCCTGGGTTCTTGACGATGTCCACAAACCAAAGCAAAGGACCGGGCCCCTCACCTGTGGCTTTCCTCGTCAGCATATACAGATCTGCGATTACGAGGGGCGATGGAGCTGGGCCGGGTGCATTGAAAGCAACACTCGTCCAGGATATGCTCTTTGCCCATCCATCAGTGGAGATCACGTTGTTGCAGGATAGGTAAAGTGAATCACCACCACCTGTGCTCATCACAAGAGCCACATCAATTGCCAGGGTAAGTGGATTTTGTGAAACAGAAAACCACTAGGGAAGGTCGTTGCAAAAGAAGTTCAAAGAGACAAAAGGAGCACAAAGCGCATAATGCATGTATGCAGTGGTCATTGTCAAAGGATGCTGGCTGCATAGCCGTAGTCCCTGGCCCTATCATCATAGTCGTATCCGTTTATGCATATGCTCAGGCAGCCACAAGTTGTACGTCGTTGTATATGGAAGTCAACAGTTTATCATATATCAATGACCCGCCAAGGGCTGCTTGATATACAAGACAGACTTGTCGCAGATACTGATGCAGTTTTGGCAAAGAATCCAGCCTCAGACCGCAGTGAAGTCTAGCAAATTTGTGCTTGTGGAAACAGTAAATATCTTATTAGTGTTTATATGCCCCTCCCTGTTGCTCAGTCGTCTCTGTGGTTTCACCATACCTCCACCCCCCTCTTTCCTAGACGCTTTTGTTACTGCCTACGCCAGAAACAAACCTAGGTGAGACAGTGGATAGTATTGGGGAATTCTAAGTGGTAAAAGCCAGAAATAAGATCAAACTCACCTTATGGCACCGTCTATCGACCCTAATTCTACTTTTTTAACAACAAGGCAACTGTGCCCTCAAAGGATTGTAAGGTGATATTTCGTGGCAGATTTCATTCGTTTATTGACAACCGAGTGGCCAAAGTAAATACTTATTTACAGTTTGTCAATCTAGACCTTCACTGCCTTGATTCCAGTTTCTTCATGCCATCTTCCACTTTGATACTCGACTTCCAGCGTCTGTCTCTCGGTGATATTTTACTAAGCGCTGGGGGTAGTCGAAGTGGCCCAGACTGGGTTGCCCTCATAAAGAACGAGGTTGCCGTCATTCTGGATGACAAGGATGACGTCCTTCTTGGGGAAGGTTTTAGAGGACCAGATTGCTTCGCCATTGTCGGTGCTGCACATAACTTTGTCAGCCAAAAGAAGCTCCTCTATAAAGTAAAACACCGCATGCAAGAAAGAATAGGATGAAGAGAGGGAGGTAAACTTACTAGACGACCAGGTTTCCATCTGCCTGCATTCTGACACCCGTCACGTCGGAGCGCTGCTGTTTGGTGTTCTGCCACTTTGGACTGCCGTTCTCATACACAACAATTTTGCCGTCTTGCTGCATTCTGAACTCGTAGATGCCATTCTCACTCCACAGGCTGTTGCCCTTGAGCAACCACTCATCGTTACCAAGGGTGCTGTGAGGGTGAGGCATATTGAATGAGGCCTTGTGGATGGAAAGGGCGGTTTGATAAATTGGTTTGTCTGGGTGTGTTTGGGAACTCAATTGCTGATGTGTGATGCTCTTAGAAATTTATTCAGGAGGGAACATGACCTCCTTTATATGTTGCAATGTCCTCTGCCAGGCTTCCTCTTCATCAGTCTAGGTGAGGCAGCCCTGCATTGCAAATTTCACAAAGTGAGGCAGCCCATCAGCTCTCTTGTTTCCTATACACGACGTATCCTCGCCAGCCTTTTTTAATCCGAGTTGCTACAGTCCAATCAAACAGTCAAGTTCATCCTGTCTTCCAAGTTGACCCACAAGCTGAGGGGTCGATCTCGTCCTGTAAGCCAGTTGCCAAATTTGGGCCCGTGCTGCTACATTGCATTGAGCTGAATGGGCTTGCTTTTGCCCATGAAACGGCTCAGTTCTTGTTACTAAAGTCTAGGTTCTAGGGTCACATTTATGCATTACGCCAAGTCTAGAAAATGATGTGGTCAGAGATCTTGCTACTCTGTACACAAATATCATATTTTCGAGGCTGAATATGGTCTAAGCACTTAGAAACCTACTCCGTAGGCATTTGACATAAAAGGCTGTACGAATTGGCCTAGTCTCCACACCTCAGCTATGATGCAACAGCGCTGTGGCTACACAAGTCATTTTCAAAGGTTCAGCTCTCATATATCAAGCCACTCTGAAGGTGGAGCCCCTGATTATGCAACTAGTCTACTTGCCACTATGCCTGGACCGTACAACGATCGACAAGTTACAGCAACAGATCCGGGCCGGACCGTTCTGAATATTGAGACACGTCATTTGGAAGCGGGGGGAAGTATGTACTCTGTACTAGCTGAATCTTCAGAAGGGTACAGAGTACATATGCATGCATTCAACTGCAGAAGTGAATGGTGATTGGCTACCTCCTAATTACAGGTGTGGGAGAAAGGCTCTTACCCACTTAGCTGCATCCACACCAAGTGCAGCCAATTCCTCGATTGCAGTAATTGTCAACCTTTCCTGACGAGTGTTCAAGTTCAGCAGAAAATGTACAATGATTACCTGCAAATGCTTACATATGTGAGGGACTCTGGATCATCTGATGTTGAATGAAGTATAACCTTTCTCCCTGGCCACTACCTCAAGCCATCGGCAGACCATTTACCCACGCATTGGCGCCAAATGCAGAGCAGGAAATTCACCACAAGCTGAATCCAGTGCGGTTGGGCAGCTGAACACAAGTTTTGAGCAGTGTAATAGCCCCATCATGGTGCCGTTGATGTTTAGACCTCGCCCTCACCCGCGGGTGATCAAACAAGACAAACAGTACTATATTAGGATGGATCATCATTTTTATGCATACAAATCAGGTAAAGCGTGGAAATTTTATGAGATTTTATGAAATTTTATGAAAATGAGGGTCGATGAGGGTCTGCGAGGGTCACCCACACGAGGTTTGGCGAGGGTCAAGGGTCGGGTGAGGGTCGGGTGGAGGGTCTCGGCGAGGTCTATTGATGTTTCATTGTATGTGCCAGACTCCACATGCTAATCAGTGTGTCAGGGTGTTCAGCACCCAGCACTGTCTTGCATGTGCCCATCACTTGCACTCCTAGCTCTTCAGCCTCCTTCCATCGGCCGTGGTTACTGTATGTCGATGCTAACCATTCCATGCTCTTAAGGATCCTTGGATCTCCCTTTTTGAGCTGCTGAGTTCTCCTATTCAACACGCTTTTAAAGAGTGTTACTGCTTCGCGATATCGCCCATCAGCATACAGGCACTGAGCAGTGCTCTGGGACAGGTTTTCTTTTCCGGCTGTTTTCCATGGAAAATTCTCACTTTGAAGAATGTATTGTGCGTGTGGCAAGTACCACCGCCACACTATCTGATTACTGGGATCACAAGAGGGGAAGATGTGACGGTCAAACGCTGTAGAGCCAGAGGGAGACCTTCGCAGACGCATCATACGACACACGTGATGCATCATACGAGAAGTATCATACGACACATTGCAGGCGACAGGTCAGCGCCGCGTCTAGATAAATATCCTCTCCTTCCGCTAGATAGATTCCGTTCTCTAGATTCGATATTCTCGTCGATGGCTACAATAGTTTAGATAGGGATATCATTCGCTATTATCTACTAGTCCGAGCCCGTGACAAGGCGGCAGGGGTGAAAGGTGAAAGGAAGAACAACAAAAATTTGGTTGAAGTTGAAACAGCGATGGAGGGCGACTTTATAGAGCACGCACAGTGATGCCAAGCGGCAATGGGACGCTAAACCTAAACAGGAACACTATACCGCTTCTAGCAATTCGCCGTCACCCAAGACTACGAAGTAGAACATATGATTGGCTAAACAACGAACAAGAGATAAATAAAAGACAAAGACCACCAAACGCCTTCAACACTCTAAATCCAAATCCAAATCACCACCCCTCCAGCGGTGTCAACCTCGCCATAACCCCATCCTTAGGATGTACCGTGGCACCCTTCCTAATCTCCAACTTCGCATCCGGATTCCTCAATTCCATCTCAAACTTGCCCACCATCGTAGCAACCAGACAAGCAAGCTCGACCTTCGCAAACCCTTGCCCGATACAACTCCTTGGGCCGTGGAGGAAGGTCAACAAAGCGTAGTTATTACTCGTCCCGCCGGTCTTATTCGTGCGTCCTGTGTCTGGGTCGATCCATCGTTCTGGGTTGAATGTAGCTGCCTCGGGACCCCAGAATTCTTCCTGTCGGTTGATGATGTGCGGCGAGATCATGAAGAAGGTGTCTTTGGGGATCGGGACGCCGGTGATAGTTGTGTCGCGGGAGGCGATGCGGACTGTGGCTGGGACGGAGGGGTAGAAGCGGATGACTTCGTTGCAGACGGCGTTGAGGTAGGGGAGGGAGTCGAGGGTTGCGGCGGATAAGGGGGCTGGTGAGGGGGAGGAGATGGAGGGGAGGTTTGTGCGGATTTCTTCGCGGAGACGGGTTTGTACGTCTGGGTGTTTGCAAAGGGCGTAGATGGCCCATTGCATGGCTGTGGCTGTTGTTTCGTGACCGGCTGTTAGGAAGGTCATCATTTGGTCGACTAGGTTTTCTTCCGTGAAGGTGCCGCTTTGTAGGGCGACGGAGATGATGTCGACTCCGTTGTTTTCGGTTTTGTTTTCTATTTTTTCGCGCTTTTCATGGATGATTTGCCGGGCGACGCTGCGGAGGAATCCTGATGTCTCTTGGGCGATCTTGTTGCGTCGGACGGGGAGTTTCTGGAGGAGCTTGAGGTCGACTGCAAACAAGCCTAGGAGCACGATTATTCTCGTCATCTTGGGGTCATCATTGAAGAATCGACGGTACTGCCTGTTGAGCTCATTGTCGGGGTCGTGTAGAGACTCAAAGTCATGGTCCATTCCTGCAAGGCCAACGATATCCAAGGTCGCTCTGTTGGCCCAGTTACCGATTTGGACGACATCGTCTTCTGGGTTCTTCCGAGATTTAATATCTTGCTCGATCAGGTTCGCCATTTCGGCACTCTTAGCCCAGAATACCGGGTAAAGGTCTTTGACATGGCGGTAGGAGAATGCTGGCATAAGGTTCTTTCGTTGTAGCTGTATGCGGAGTTAGTACACTTTAGTGGGAAGCTGTAATGAAATAGTCGCACCTTATGCTCATCTCCCTCCGCGAGAAGGAGACCATTTCCAGTAACACGCCTTAATTGAAGCTGCACCAGTTCCGGCTTGCAGAAGTCATACGCCTTGTGAACGAGCACCTCACTGAGGGCTTTGGGGGATGTCAAAAGAACACGTTCTAGGTTTCCAACCATGTAATAGCGGATCAGCCCATCATTGGGCACATTCCTGATCCAGTCCGCCATTTCATCCAGGGGAGTCTCCAGAAAGATAGATTTCGTGTTGCCTCTGAGCCATGTTCGCGTCTGTCCAGACGGTCAGAGTAAGTCCCTTTTGACGGGTTAACGCGTAGACAAGGGATCTCACCGGTGGTGTCGGTAATTGTTTGAGAGGTGTGAAGAATTGAGGATATAAACTTAAATCATAGATGATCCGAAGTGCTGTCGCAATAATTGACAACCCGATGAACGTCAAGACTGATGAGTTGAGCACTCTATACTCGGGTCTTAAATGTACCAGAGCTGCGATACTGAAGTAAACAACCCCGAAGTGGATACTGGGTCGCGCCATTTTGGGAATCAACGAAGATCGAGCATGCGAGTGACAATAGGAATTTCCGGTATTCCGTATATTCCGTGGTTTAAAAGAGAAAAGGGCCGGGTATAAAAATTTTCATGTGAGCGGATCCCGCGTCAATTCATAACCCACCCGCATCAGGGACTCATTCACCCTTTTATGCCACTGACATCAGAGCCAAAATAATCATGAACCCCCCTTCCCTTAAAAAAAATCGCACTTGGTCAGTGCTGAAGACCCGCAAAGATCCCCCGAACAAGTGCGAGATCTCGGTCCCACTTTGACAGAAGAGCCCAGCCGAAGTTCCCAATCGGTCGTCGAATCAGCGGCCCAAACGATCCTTCAACTTATACTTGATTTAAGATTTGACTGGAACTCGAGATCCTGCAGCATGTGTATGCCAGGCGTACTCTGTATACGTATACAATGCGAGCGACGATCAAATCGCATGTCACCATCGGAGGAATCTCGATCGCTGTTGTTCGGTGAAGTGACGGTGAGAGGCTAGCTTGCCTTGCCTGCTGGAAATACTGTGCAAGAAGCGGGGCGAATCCCTGGCTATCTCGACGTGTTCATTGTGCGAAGATAGATTTAAATTGTCAACAAGGGAAAAGATCCCGAGGCTGTAATTAATGTGCATTGATTACTAATCTACATACTTATGAATGCACAAGTCAACCCTTAAACAACGACCAAATGCATACCTCTGTTGTGGTCCCCGGGTCTAACGAGATATCACTGGAGTGCAGATGGCGCTTCGTGTCGCTCTTTTGGTTTTAACAACATCATCATCACGTCGAGTAATGGACTGTTAACCAAAATATATTTCTTCAACTCGATGCACAAATTTCTCATCGCGGTTGGGTTTGACTCTGTTCGGTATTGCTTGTCTTCCTCCTTTCTATTGAGCCACCAAGGAGTTTAGGTGTTTCCGGAGAAGAAAATCTTCATTAAAGATTGGATGCACGGAATAGTAGGCGGCTTGTCGACGAGAACTATAAGAAGAATGAGAGGAAATGCAGTATGTATGAGTTGGATTTGGATAATTGCATTCTGGCTATTTTGGAACAAACAAATCCTTTCCTGAGAGTTCACAGAATATTCGTCAAAATATCATTGAGTGCTTTTTTCAGACCGAAAAATTTACATCATCACCATTCCACCTGGAGGAGCCGCACTAACCCAAGGCCTTCTTCTTCTGCATCTCCCGAAACAGCCTCTCCTGTGCCTCAATCAACTCCTTCACCTTCGGCCTCTCAGACATCTTCTTCAACCACGCCGTCATATGTGGAAACTCCTTCGCACCATACCCCTCGTCAGACAACGTACTCTGCACATTACTCTGCCACGGCACAAACGCCAAATCAGCATACGACATCTTATCACCAACAAGCCACTCCTTGTCCTCCAACCACTTGTTCAACACCTTCGAGACACGCTTGGTCTCGTTCACATGTCGCTGTACCGCACTGTCCACCCGCTCTGCATGGTACCACTTGAACCAGACAGCCTGGCCGTAATACGGACCCTGACCAGTAACCTGGTAGTATAGCCATTGACGCGCATGGTAGAACTCCTTCGTGCCAGGGGCAAAGCTGAGCCTGTGCTCTTGGTCGTAGGTGTCGAGGATGTACTCAAGGATGGCGCCGGATTCTCAGATGGTGATGTCGGTGTTGGGTTCGTGGATAGCTGGGAGGCGGCCGTTGGGGTTGATGATTTCGTATTCTGGGGTTTTGAGCTTGGCCAAATCGACGAACTCATTCTCGTAGGGGATATCGAGTTCCGAGAGGAAGAGAGATATCTTTAGTGGGTTGGGGCCGAAATATCCCCCATAGAGCTTGACTGGTTTCATGTCACAAGGCATTGTGGTGGTTTGTAGAGGATTGAAGGTGGAACTGCTTTAATTTGAGAGAAGAAGGGGGGATTGTGAAAGTGGTAGACCTGTCTCTGACTCGAATATCTCGTATTCATGCCGACCAAGACTGTGCTCCACGGACCGAAAGATGCCGTCGGCTTAGAGTTGTCCCTGACACTAATCTGATTACGCCAGCAAACCATGTAGATCTGCCGTCTGATATCATCCTGCGCCCTGGAAGGAGTCGTGTGATAGATCCAGTGCTGAAATTTGCCTTTTTAGGAAGTAATTCACTAAGCGATTATGGAATCATTTCGAACTGAATAGTAATTGAGGTTGATTTCAAAGGTTCAAGAAGCTTCTAGAATCGAAGATTGTCACTTGTACATTTTTGATTCAGATCATTGATCCTGGCCAAGGTAGCCAAGCCAGCCCTCCGGATGCCGTACAGCCAATTGAGTTGGAAAAAACCTATCAGCCACTCAAAAAATACTTTCACAGCAAACTTATGCCTCAGCCAGTCATTTGGGAGTGTGTTAAGGGAAATGATTACGTTGAGACGACAGCATTGCTTGGAAGATACTAAAGCTCACATAAGTCTTCTCAGATATATACACGTCATCCATATCATGCGTTCTAAACAATTGTATAAGGAATGCTATCGAAACGAATCCATTGAATTCCCATCTGTAGCCATGCATCTGCTATAATGTACTCATAGCCTTCAAGCATAAAAGTCCCCTCAAGCCAAAGCCTCCTTGTGCTTTTGCACATACTCCTTCCAAGAGGTCGTCTTCAAACCCAGGCCCGACAGCAGTTTTTTGCTATCCTCCAAGTCGCGACCATTGTAATATCCGGGCTCTTCGATAAACAGGTGGTTCTCCAGAAGCTCGTCTGCAACCGGGGCCGGCAAGAATCCCTTATATGTCTCCGCATCTACCTGCACATATCGGGTCTTCTTTCCAGTAGCCGCTTCAAAGTCAGCCAGAATCTGAGCGGGAGTGTAGTAATCGGCAGAAGCCAGAATCTGGGCACCGATGAGCTCGGTGCGCTTCTTGATGGCCGCGAGGACGAATTTGCCTGCCACTGTTAGTCAGTTGTCCCACGTATACAAGGAAACGAAGAACCCACCGAGATCTTCGGGAACGTCGATCAGAGGGAACTTGGCGTTGTTGGTGACTGGATATGCGAGATTGTAAACGCCATCATCGCCCTTACGGATCATACCGAAAGCAGCAAAATTGGACATAAAGTAACCCGGCAGAACAAACGTAGCCGGGACACCAGACGACCGGATGTACTTCTCGACCTTCTCCTTCAGGTCAAAGTGAGGCACATGGGTGAGACGGCCGCCGGAGGTCTCGGTGACATTAAGCAGAGAGGAGTAGATGATGTGCTCAACACTGGCTTCCTTAGCAGCGTTCGTGACATTGGTGCCGTGGGTAAGCTCGACTTCCGGGCCGCCCTCGCCCTCTCCCCATGGGGTGGTGATGAGGAACACCGTGTGAGAGCCACGGACTGCGTCGAGGAGAGAAGCAGTCGAGTCCATATTGGCCTGGTAAAGGGGTCAGTCAGCATGACACTTGAGCAAGGGGAGCAAGAAATATGACGCACGCTTTTGACTTCAACCCCCTGCTTCACCAACTCCTGAGCAGCAGGTTTGGAGACATCCCGGGTAATACCCCGGATCTTGAACTCCTTCGACACTGCAGGGTCGGCTAGGATGGTCTTGATCACGGAACCTCCCTGGTTGCCGGTGGCGCCAAAGACGGTGATGAGCTTAGACATGGTGGAATGATGCGAGAAGCAGAGAGAAAATTTGGACTCGGAAATTTGAATAGAATGAATTAATTCAATTGACTATGATACTCTATTTCACCAGATACCCTGGCCATCTTTATAGCCAGATACACGGAGTACAGAGAGACGGTGGCGCAATGAGTGTAAGCATTACTACTTCGTACAGTGATGCACGCGAATCCGAAGCTATACCTTGGTAAGCCGGAAATCATTAGGAACTGGCAAATGTTAACTACCCCGGATATGGATTAGAATAATACAAATGTCTTCGGACTCCGAGTGGAGCCCGGACTAGGCTAATCCGTTGGTTCACCCCGAGACTGAGAGCACTTAGTCACGCATTGGTAATCGACAACCAGAACAAATCAGAATACCTGGGACGTAAAAAAGAGGTTTTGTGACTCGGCCTGGCATTCCACACCGTCCTACCCGAACTAGTTGCTCCGGACCGGGATCTAATGTGACTGGAGATAATCTGGGGTATCTACGACAATATCAGGTACAATGGCTCCTCGCAACCCACACATCTTATCCGTAAGTACTCTCAATGTCCCATCGACACAAATTGCATGTTAATGAGCTGCCAGTGTAATGAATGCAGGGCCCGGAAATCGAAGGTGAATATATAATCTAGCTCCGGTGGTTCAAGTCATGACCGATGCTGATGACTTTGCAGTGTTCAAAGGAACGACCGACATGCGCGCAATGCAGGTATAACCAGAAGGAGTGTACCTATGCACTGAAGGTCTCCCGAACCCCATTGACTAGAGCGTGAGTGCCGGCTGATTTTCCACCCAGTTACCCAGTCTGACACTAGAATCGTAGTCATCTCACTGGTATCGAAGAGCGACTGGGTATATATGAGACCGCCTTGGAGAGGCTTTTTCCGACGGGGGACGTAGAACGAATTGTCCGTTCCCTGGTGGAGGACCAAGGCGCCGAGAATGTCCTGCTACCCTTAGAAAACATTTCTCCGGATGACCTGGACGTCACTACGGCACCGGTGGCTTCCCCCGATCAGCTCTTGTATTCGTTCTCAGCATCAGCCGACAATGAGTCTTCTCATGAAGTTGGTACAGCGCTTCCGGAACCAAGCCTAAATTTGGCTCAGGGGGGTCGTTTTCAACCCCCCAACGAGGAGACATATGTCGATGCATATTTCATGAACTACCATCCGGGCCATCCTGTCGTACATCAGCCAACATTCAGAGCTGAACTTAGCGCCCGCGCATTCAATCCTCCCAGCTTGGCGTGGCAGATTCTGCACAAAGCGCTAATGGCAGTGGGAGAGTGGACGCTAGGAAATGTCCACTCCAATGCCAACCTGGACCTCTACCATCAAGCGAAAGATCTTCTGCAAAAGATCTCATTAATGGAGGCAGGAAACTTGACGCTTTTACAGGCGCTCTTGCTCTTGAGTGATTTTGCACAAAAACGGGGCATGCCTGACGCAGGGTTGCAGTATCTCTCCGTTGCTGTGCGGATGGCTATCGGCCTCGGGCTTCACCGGGAGAGCCCGGATTCATTCTCTACTGTTTTTGAAAGAGAGATGAGACGGCGAGTGTGGTGGACCATCTACATTTTCGACAGCTGCACTGCCAAAACCTTCGGCCTACCTCTCCTGCTGCCAAATAATAGTGAAATAAGTACTAGACCGGTGCTTAATGTACATGATGAGGTATAGTTGCGTCATTTGATCTCTCAAATACGTTCGATTTCTAACATCTGGCGAAAGGACCTCGATGCCACGACCTCTTTGTTACCGTTCGAGGTAAATGGGCCGACGTTGTATTCCGGATTGATTGGCCAGTCCCGATTCCACGCCATGGCAAATGCTATCTACCGTCGTCTAGTGGCAAAGCCGAATATTTCTATCGCCGAGATGCAAGATATGGAGAAGATGATTGATGACTGCCGGGCTTCCCATCCATCCTACCTGATAGACGAGGATTATGCGCCCCGATCAGAGTGGTTGAGATTCTCCGGTGACCGGCTCCAAATCTGCGACAGAAACCTGCGGATTTTACTGTGGCGTCCGTATTTCCTACAGTGGGTGAAAATGAATAGCAAAGGTGAAGCGTCTGAGGATGGCCCGAATGATGTGTTTCGAGAGAACGGACTACGGTGTTTGTATGCTGCTCGAGAATCCCTGGATCTGGTCCGCAAGAGCATCGAGGACGGCGCGCATCTACGACTAGCCGCATCTTTCTTATTGTATGTCTTGGGGCTAGTCTCTTGTGAAACCCCCACACGCTAATCAGGCAATAGGTACTGTCTCTTCCACATCACACTGGTATTCGTGATATCCCTCCGGCTGGGCCCTGCCTTACCAGACCCCACCAGTCTCCTAAAAGACATCAGAACCATCAAGAAACTTGTGTCACAGACATGGCTCATCAATGACACACAAGTCAACAACTTTATCAACCTCATCAACAGGCTTACTCTCCCGCTTGATTCCCCGATGGAAGCCGCCTTAGCGGCCAACATCTCACCCAACGAAATATTTAATGGTGATAATAACTAGGCCATTGTCCTTTGGGTTGGATAATTAGCAAATTCAACCCCACTTTAATATCTTTTATCCCATTCATGATTTGACCAAGCACTTACCCCATAAATTTACCCCTACACCCCAAAATACACTGTGTAGTTACAACGATCCCAACCCAACATCCTAAATATGATAAACCCCACCACCCCCCAACTCCCCCCGATCCCGCAACCCATTCAAATTTTCCCTCGCCCTCCTCCCCACCTCCGCCCCATACACTTCCAACGGCGGCAGTGGGCCCGACATATCCTCCTTCTCCACCTTCAACCAAATAACAGGATCAAGGCCGCGACATGCCTCGCGCATCGAGTCCATATCTTCCATGCTATACCCACCGCCAACCAAGACAGCTACAGGCGTGGCCGTCGGGGCCATGGCACCCAGGGAAACGGAAGCAGTAGTATCACCACCGCGGCGGAGGAAGGCGGGGATGTCGAGTGTGCCCGCTTGGGGGGATGATATGGAATGGATTACTATTTTTTTGGGGGGTTACCAGTCAATTAATAAATTGAATTAATCATGCGATTAAGGTCATGATATACGGAGTACAGTGAGGCTTGGTTACGGGGTGATTGAGGGAGGAAGGGATTTACCGTCATAGTCAGGCCGCAAGCCGGCGGTTACGGCTGAAGCGACGCGGGGGCTTTTTCCGCAGATCAGGATTGGTAAAGGGGTCTTTGGGGTGGAGGTAGAGGAAATGGAGCGGATGGAGTGGGGTAGGCGGGATTGCATTGTAACACAGTGGACGTAGAACGGAGTAGTAATAGTGGTAATTGCTACCAAGGACTGTTAAAGAATGAATATTTAGATTGATGCAATGCAGGAATACTCTAGTCCGAGCTGACAAACGCGGAGGCTGAATGGCCGAATGTATGACTTCTCCCATCCATTACATGACATTTTTGCAACGTATCGTGTAATGAATTCCCTACCAAATCCCCGGAATCAGAGAATACCGAACGCGGGATTTGATCTGCTTGTACGCATCGCCGTACTGGAACATCATTAGTCAGTAAACATCAGGACGAGCCAGAAAGAAAACTAGGCTTACTCTTTGCGTCATATACTCTTCCAAAACCGGAACCCCGCGGGATGTGAAATCATAGAAGAAGAAACCAAAAGTCGTCGCTGCCCAAGCAAATCCACCACATACCATTGCATACCCAGCTCGCCAAACAGTGTAGCCTCCGTAATTGATGTTGGTAGCTAGTGAGAACAACCCCCCGCCGTAAGGCTTTCCTTGATTCTTGGGATCCTGCTTGAAACCCTTGCGCTGGAACTCCGAGACTGCTTCGACCAGCAGACCAACTGTGTAGGCACCCAGTCCGACTGCAACCAACGGAGAGGAAGAGAAAGTATCGGTCAAAGTGCCCAATTCAGGAACCGAAGAAACCGGCGACGTCACCGCCCACAGCGAAAGCAGGGTATTCACGGTGTTATAGATAGTATTGAAAGCGGGAATAGCAACACCAGACCCAAGGCTCATGGCCTGCTCAGAGACAAAGATGATGTGGATGATTTGCTTCACGCTGCTACCAATAGACAACAGACTAACTAATCCGTAGTAAGGCTGTAGACGGGTGACGGATAAAGGGTTGAAGACGTGTAAAGGCGACACGGCCTGGCCACCAAGTTTCTCGATCAGACGGAGGCCCCATCCTCGTGTGAGAAGGTTGTATTGCCAGAAGACGTCTGCTGCGCGGAGGCCCACGAAGAGGGATTTTCCAAGGGGCGAGGGCTCCTTGATGCGGGAGACATTGTCGCGGAGTTTGCCGGACATGGTGGGATGTATGATTTTTGTGCAATGGATGTCTGAAGAGGGAAAGGGGAGGATTTATACATCTGTGGAGAATTGAAATTGAATTCAAGGTTGTCGATGATGATGCAACGTCATATTGATTATCCAGAGTTCCGGGATCGGAGTCAAAAGAGTGCCCGAAGGGCCGAAACATTATTGATTTTATTTTCAACAGTCATTTTCGCACTCTTTAGCAGTAGATCCCCGATTACATAGTAATTGGATATTTCTATCGACGGAGAGTAGATATGTGGTCTGAATATTAAATGAGTTTTGATGTATATTTTGATTGTCAGGGGTATTAGAAGCAGGTTGCATGAGTTATGTGATTTTGTTATAATAGAATAAAGATTGGATTGAGTATGCTTTTATTGTGTATCGCACCGACAGGGTATAATATCTCATCTCATTTACTTAACGGACTGATATCCATAAACCATGGCTTTAGGTCTTCAATCCATAAGGCGTCTCAACAAAAGCTCCGGGTCATACTCTGCAGCCCGTCCTTCAGACTCCATAGCAAGATATCCAGGGGCATAGAACTCGACATCATCAGCAAAACGTGTACTATCTACCTGAGTCATTCTGCGCTCTTGCAACGCAGTTTCAAGGATCTCCAGAATGGGAGCATCCATATTGATCCTGTACTTTTTAACATCATCAAATAATATATACGATAGATGAGAACGATACTCACGGTTGATTATACCTAGGCCCACCATCAGCACCATGCTCAGCCAACTCCCCAAGACTATGAGCCAGTCCCTCGAGGAAAGGCATGACATGGATGAGATTATACGGTCGTGGCCGCATCTGGTGCGCTATCTGGCCGTTCACTTTGAACTCAACGAGAGAGAGTAATCCCTCCTCGAGACTCTTCTGATCAAGGATATAATAATGCAATCGTTAGATAAAAAAACATCAGCATCCCATACCGGGTCATTGCGATACGTGAGAAATCCGCATCCTCGAGGTACAGTAACCGCGGTGCGTCTGCTACACCCAGCGGTGACGGAGAAGCAGGGTTTGGTTCAGCAAAGATGAGGATAGTCGATTTGTATTCCCTGATAACATGGCCGCGGTTGCCCTCGAAGCGATGTAGTAGAATGAGCAGTTTGATCCAGCGGGCGCGGTTCAGGGGGTGGTGGGCATCTACCGGTGTTAAGATGACAAGAGGCGATGAGGGCTGGCTGGTGAGATGGGTTTTAGATGCGGGTGAATAGTCTTTGGGGGAATTCGGTATTGAAGCCCGATCATGATAAGACTATCTTATTAGAATAATAGCCTCATTGATGAAATGGAAAAGTTGAATAGATGGACATACATCCCGAAAAGGCTGGTCGGCCGACGTCCATTGCTGGACTAGAGAACGGCGTTGGCGCAGTTCGTAGTCAATGTCAGCGTCAGATATACCGGCTGCTTCGCGAGGGATCCATTGTTCCTGTTCTTTATCAATAATGAAGCTGAAAAGTGTCCTAGATGACAGACAGAGACGAATAAAAGCCATGCTTTGGATTCTTCACGCATCGCCTGGTCGGACATGCGACCCTCTGGATGGACGAGAATGGAGGGGGGGATTCCACCGGGCCAGTGCTGGATTGTTCCGGACATTGTATTATATAGTGTAATTTTATAATGAATAACAAGGATCAAAGAAGAGATGAAAGAGAATAGATGAGAATAATACTATCTTGAAGGAAGGATAAATGTCGGTTGGCGGACCGAAGAGCAGTACTCGCTAGTTGACTATCCACGATTAGCATCCGAACATTATAGCCTCAAGAAAAACTCACCAGTATCCATAAAACCCGCAGCAATCGCTAAACTCAGACCCCGTGCACACCCAGCCGTTGTTTCTCGACCCACACAGTCCGTTCTGAGAAATGGTCGAGCTAGACGATGGGCTGCTTGCCGTCGAAGAACTAGTCGATGAAGCCGAAGTTGCCGCACTGCACAGTACGTATGCGCTATCGCAGCTTGCTGCATTGTAATCATCGTCGCTTGACTCACAGCAGAGTTCTCAGTTAGAATTCTTCCCTCAAACTTCATAGTGTTCTAGATGACTTACCAGTCTCCCTAGATGCTGCAGCAATCTCTGAGCTCCGAACCAGTGCATACATAGCCGTTGTTGTCCGATCCACACAAACCGTTAGTCGAGATGTTCGATGTCGCCGATGGAGTGGTAGCACTACTGCTAACCGTGGATGGGGCTACAGTCACCGTGGATGTTGCCCCTGCAGTAGCGCCGATGGAGGAAGAGAAGACGCTACTCGAAGCCGGTGCATATGTAGATATGACAATGCTCGTGTTGAATGGGACGGTGGGCAGGGCGCTGTTCAGGTTCAGCACGCAAACTCGCTCGTACTCCAAGTACCAGTCTGGGTCGTCGGCTATGTATTCGTTGAGTTCGTCGGCGGAGGTGATGCTGCAGTAGGCCAATGCCTGCTCGCAGAGGGTGTAGTTTTGGGTGAGCTGGTAATTGGTGGCATTGTATGTGGCTGTTGTAGTGGTGATGGAGGGGTACGAGTAGAAGAAGTGACTGATATGTTAGCAGATATTCATATATGGACACGAGAACATACGTGGTAGTACGATTGACCGTCCGAGTGACATTCAGATTCATCGTGCTGGCCATCCCATAATACTCGAAGAAGATCTCACCTAACGCAAAGATAGTCACCAACAAAAGCATCAATATTGGAGCAGTCTACGTTGATGCTGGGATTCCACGATCGAAAGGTGGCTGTCGACACCGTATGGCCCAGAGAATCCACGATGGAGGTACATGTCTCGTTTGCCTTGGCTTCATGAATGGCACACTGAGAAGGCAGACAGAATATCTGGTTTGCCTGGAGATAATTGCATGCTTGGCCTGATCGACGGCCGCTTCCACCTCCGCCAATTGCAGCAGACCGGTAACGAGTGTCATATGAAACTCCTTCCGTACCGCAATGTCGTCGTCGATATAACCGGCATGATCGCATACGCCCTCGCTTGTGTTGCATTGCATACACCCGGTATGCTGTTATTCGAAAGGTAAAAAAGCTTATCTCTAGGAAGGAGATTTACCTCCAATATATGGAGTGCTCATTTTGGAAGATTCTGGTTGCGAGATAGTACATAATCTCTGAGAAACAGCAATAAGAATTGATGTTGAAGGAAGGGGATTGCAGATCAGGTGGAGGACGGGGCGGGCCGGGGTGTTCAGCGGGCCATTGCTGCAGATTCCCCACAGCTACTTGAAGAATAGAATCGTCTGTGCACGGCATTATTGCTGCAATGAGAAATGCATACTCATGTATCTGCAAATTGAACTGTCTTTTAATTCATTTATTTCCGTCCCATGTCACCATAGCCATCTCATGAATACAAGAATGGTTCAAAGGCATACTTAGAGAAGGTTAAGTCTTCGAGCATGTCATCTACATTCCTTACCAGCTTTCACAATAAGGCCGAAGATCCAGTTCATGCGTAAACGAGGTCTTTGTCTGCGTATGCAAATACCAATATGCCTCCGCAATCTGTACCAATGTTTAAATACCAGCACACGTTCTCGCGAGGAGCAGAAACTCACTTGATCTGGGCTAATCTTAGACCCAGGCATTTCCTCATGGAAGCCTTTTGTTTGTTCCGTGTCAATGATGCCATCTACTATAGCATGCGCTACATGAATACCCTTGGGCCCGAATTCGCGGGCTAGCGACTGTGCCATCGCTCGAACGGCAAATTTGCTCATGGCGAATGAACCGAGTCCATTGCCTCCTTTGAGGGCGGCAGTTGCTCCTAGAAGATACCATTAGTAATTGTTCTTAATAGTCAATAATTGGATAAAAGGATTGAGGTACCAGTGAAAATCAAAGTCGGCGGATGCGACTGCTCATTGGAACCAGAGCCAAGCATCAACGGCAGCACCGCTTGACTGAAATTATAAGCCCCGTTGACAGTGGCCTGGAGACTCCCCAAATATTCCTCCGGGGTCGAATCCAAAAACCCCTTGCGAGTGAATTTGCTGGCCATATTAAAAATAGCCGCGGCAACGCGCACATCCTTGCCCAATTGTGCCTTGGTATCCGCCACAGCGCGGTTCATACTCGAAATATCTGTCACGTCTGTTGGGAACGCTAGCGCGGACCCGTTGTTCTTCTGGATGTCGCGAACCAATGGGTCCAGTGAGGCCTGGGAACGTGCTAACAGTACGACAGGATACCCACGGGCAAAGCGGCGCGCAATTGCTGCGCCGGTGCCCGGGCCTGCCCCGGCGATGATGGCGATTGTTTTTGGGGTTGTGGAAGACATTGAGAAAGTTGGAGGCTTGGATTATGACTGAAGTGGATTGATTGAACGTCGTGGTGGTCTTATAAGTTCGTATGACGTCGACGGATTACGGTAATCCGGGGTATCAGATTCGGACTCCGAGTTAATAACACCGCATCATGGAAAAATAATAATTTGAAATCTGTCCACGTGAAAATTCTGGAATGTCTGCTATAGAACATGGATACAGCTAGTTACTCCCGACACCACCTTATTCGTTCTAGGCATATTCAACACAACATGCCAATATCAAGTCATACAAAGCTCGTTTCTCGTCGTGCATATATGCTATGGTATGAGTCTCGAGGCGGGTAAAGAGTAAGGAAACAGGGTTGGAGCTTGGTCGACGGAGATATATCCATATATTTCGGTTTCATACATCACGCATAGATACAGTCGATTTTTAGTTTTTAGTGAATAACTCCCCAACGGGGGGGTGTATGGGACTCATATCTTGAATATAGATAGATTTATATATGCTCTATATGCCTATATAAATATAATTTAGATATTTCGATGCTTTGCTGCTTACTAAGCCAGTCCTGAAGCGAGTCCATGAGTCTGGCATAGGCATTCCAGCTGATCACAACTACATATACCTTGGGGGCGGCAACGACCGAAGCTTACTATATGCCATTGAATGTAAAGCTGCACATAAGCTTCCCGATTCTCTCCTCCGGGCGAGTCTCTAACCAATGAGCATGTTAAATCAAAGGAAAAGCTTCGCTAAGGTTCCATGGCTCTCTCGTGCGGCTGCTACAACCAATTTAAGATATGACTATAACAGGTCTCGGGTAACAGTGCTAGTGCATACACACAAGCACAGGCGAGAAAGTCGCATTCGTGAAGCCACGTCCTTAGAAAAATCATCCTAGTGCATATGCGGATTTATTTTCACTTGTTGACGTTGATATGAATTACAAATTCTGTGTCTATCCCCCCATTGGACTTCTCATGATATGTTGGACACAACGGCATCGCGTTTAGGAGGTCGACAAAGTCAAAACATCCAGTCTCGTTTGAACGGATCCATAGGCCACCAAAAATTAACCATATTTTCGCCCTTGAACCAGCACTATCGCGTACGCCGCTATCCTCTTATACGACAGCGTTCGCCGCGAAGGGAAAGGCAGCACAGATGGATGGTTTGGTGTACATAGCCATGTCCAGAACTGCAGCAGCCTTGCACACCCGCTAAGCAGTCAGCTCTGACTGCTTGAGTTCAAACTGCCCAGTGTGAAAGAGAAGGCGTGCGGCATGGATGGAATCGATTTCTGCCAATTCAAAACGCTGAAATCACTCTCACCATCTTATCTGCTAACTGCGGATGTTCTGCTAGACTTGTGAGCCAATCGAGTATTCTGTCGCCTGTAAAATTATCTAGGCCGATCAGCCTCATATCGCCAGCACCATGCGATGCGGCAAGGCATTGTGACGGATTGCGGTGATAACTAGGTGTCAAGTCTTACTAAAGTATCAGTGTTAGCCCTTGGTAACACCTGCAAGGAGCTACAACACTGGCAGGCCCGGCGAAGTTCGTCCCATGTGTCGTGGATGGAATTACTAGGAAGAACGGGGAAAAACATAACTGATTCCTGACACCTTATGGACACACTAATCCTTACTTGCCCTCTAATTTACAGGAATAGGCCTTGCTATGTCTTTCCTAGAGTGATACCTTCACTCATCACAATATCCGGAGGACTAGAATGCGAGAAATGAGAGATCACAGCAATAAGTGAATCAATCACTACCCAAAAATGCGAAACCGGCCACGAAAGTGATACAAAATCTCAGTACAGTAACACTCTCCAATTCCAAATGTTCAGACTCATAGACATAACTCCTTACCTCAATCTGATATCAAAATCACCCCCATCGGCAGTTGTCTCCTCCAACCATTACCGACGTCTCGCCAACACCACCACCCACCACATTTCCATTCTCCGCCTCCTTTAATTGATCATCAGCATCAATTACCTATACATTCCATTTTCGGAAACCGCAGACACGAGTTCTGGGATATGTTTTGGGGGTGAGGAGATTGTGTGGTTGGAGGTGGGTATCGGCAGATGAGCGGCGACCACAACAGCCGGGCGAGGGCGCTGATATGGAACCAGAATCCTCAAGCACGCACGGGGTTTACCGAGCGGCGAATACGGGGGCAAGGATTGTGGATTATATTGGCGTGTGATGATCATATTTCTTTTTTCTTTGTGGATTGAAAATTGGTTCTACTTGTACAGACTGTAGTATGTTGAATGAATGCTGTGTAGTTGAAGTTGAGTATGTATGCCCGCAGCCGAGCTGCATAACCACAATAGCAGTAACTCGGAGACAACCCTCGAAACAAGAAATTTTATCAATGATAGGCCAAGCCGGAGACCGGAATAGGAAAAATAAGAGGACCTATTCGTAACCCTGTCCAGGATTGCCATGGGATGTGGGGAAAAGGTTTTTCTGCCGCCGTTCCGTTCGTTGAGCTAGTTATCCACGGGGTTCGGATATATAGTAGTAGCTTGACCTGTCTTCAATTCTTCTTTCTTTAGTCTTAGTCTGTAGATTCTTGTCCGGGCGAAATTCTCCTGTTGTAGTGAGGACATTTGTTCCTTTTTCTTTTCCTCGGATCTTGCTCTGCTCCACTGCTTCGGGAAACTGTTCGCTTTCTTGTGATACGATACTTTGATCGCGAGGTAATTAATTGCGCTTTCGACATGTTTTTTCCGAGAGCGAAGATGCCTCTTGAGGTTGTTGTGGTTGGGTGAGTTTGCCGTATCCCGATTATTGATCTGATGCTAATTTTTATCTAGGGCTGGTATGCACACCCTTTTCCGAGATGTAAGCACTTGCTCATGAATCGCAGGTATCGGTGGTATGGCCGCTGCCCTGACACTGGGTATGCGTGGACATAATGTCACGATTCTTGAGGCTGCGCCAAAGGTATGCATGCAATACATCTAAGTAAAATGTGTATGCAGAGATTAACATCCATAGCTCGCCGAAGTCGGTGCGGGTATCCAAGTTTCCCCTAACATGTTGAGACTCTTCGACAGTAAGCACTACCCCTCTCTCTACCTGAACTCACAGCTAAAAGTGCCAGAATGGGGCATCTCCGACCTAATCCACGCCCAAGACGTCGGCCTCGAGCACATCCACGTGCGCCGCTGGCAAGACGGCACCTTCCTAAACACAATGCCCGTCAACAAAACCTACGGCCAACAAGCAGTCATCCACCGCGCAGACCTGCACAACGCACTCATCGACCGCGCTCTAGCCCAACCCACAGTCACCCTTCGCGAAAACTCCCTCGTAACAGACGTAACCTTCGACCCCCCATCCCCATCCGTAACCCTTGCCAGCGGCGAAATCGTCCAGGGTGACATCGTGATCGGGGCTGACGGGATCAAATCTGGTATCCGCGCGAAGTTGCTCGAAGACAATAGTATCAAAGCGCAGCCGACAGGCGATGCTGCGTATCGGATTATGCTCGAGCGGAGTGTTATGGAGGCGGACCCGGAGTTGAGGGGGCTTATTCGGGAGCCGCAGGCGACGAGGTGGATTGGGCCGCATAGGCATGTTATTGCGTATCCGTTGCGGAAGCATGAGTTGTATAATGTTGTATTGATTCATCCGGATCGGCATGGGGTGGAGGAGTCGTGGACGACGAAGGGGTCGAAGCAGAGGATGGTTGATGATTATCGGGGGTGGGATAGTAAGGTTACCAAGTTGATTGACTTGGTTCCTGATGATGATGTCCTGGAGTGGAAGTTGTGTCTGCACTCACCGTTGAAGACCTGGATTCGTGGATCTGTCGCTCTTATCGGCGATGCATGCCATCCCATGCTGTCGGTTCCTCTCCTCCCCATTTCTTTCCCAAGAAAACTAACAGAAACAGCCCCTACGTCGCCCAAGGCGCCGCCCAAGCCGTCGAAGATGCCGCAGCCCTAGGCATCCTCCTCTCAACCATAGATTCCCGCCACCAAATTCCCCTCGCCCTATCCGCCTACGAGCAATCTCGCAAGCAGCGCGCCGAAACAGTCCAGCAGTCTGGTACCGAGAATCGCACCCTGTTGCACTTCCCTGATGGGCCAGAGCAGATTGCGCGTGATGAGCAGTTCCGCGCGTCGATGAGGGAGAGTGGTAAGAATCCGGATCGGTGGAATGACCGTGAGACGCAGAGGTTTTTGTGGGGGTGGGATGCGGAGAAGGCGGCGTTGGGGGCTTGGAGGGGTGAGTTCATTTTCTCTTTATTTTTGAGCTTGTTTGGCTGTGTGGTGTTGGAGTGAGGCTAACTTGAGCAGAGGTTTGCGGTGGTGAGTCCAAGGCGAGCGCATACCTGTGAAGGCGGGGGGAGTAATGCCAGGATGCACCAGGAGGGATCGTACCAAAGTACAGTTTTATTTGCCAGCGAGCATTATAATATCATTTGAACATACGGATTTACAGCATCGGATTCCAGTTAAATATCAAAAGACACTTGAATGCTACCAAACATATGCTTTTTATTGCGTTACACATTAAATCTCATCTCATATAGAACACATGATCAAACCATCTGGTTTTACAGCCTCTCATTAGCAGCAGCCTTCATCTGGCCGTACTTCTTGAGACGGATAGCAGAGACGGTAATGAAGCCGGTAGTCTCAGCGGGAGAGAAGTCACCAATCTCGTCCATGCTGGACTCGGACATGTCGTACAGCTTCTCGGTCTCGGACGAACGGCCGAGGACGGAGACGCAGCCCTTGTAGGCCCGGCAGCGGACCTGGCCGTTGACGGACTTCTGAGAGGTGGTGATGGAGGACTCGAGGAACTCGCGCTCGGGGGAGAAGTAGAGACCGTTGTAGAGGATCTTGGAGTAGTTGACGGTGACGAACTGGTCACGGAGAGCACGGACTTCACGGTCCATGACGAGACCCTCAAGGTCAACGTGAGCGGCGCGCAGAAGAGTGAGACCAGGGGTCTCGTAGCAGCCACGAGACTTGATACCAATGAAACGGTTCTCAACAATGTCAATACGACCGACACCGTTGCGACGGGCAATGGCGTTGGCGGTGAGAAAAAGCTCGACAGAGTCGGTAACGGTCTTCTGCTGGCCGTTCTCGGTGTACTCGAGCTTGACGGGGATACCCTTCTCGAAGTGGACGATGAAGTCCTCAGGCTGCTCAGGGGCCTTGAGAGGGTCGACAGTCAACTTCCACATGTCGGAAGGAGGAGTGGTGTTAGGGTCCTCCAGGATACCAGCCTCATACGAGCAGTGGGCCAAGTTCTCGTCCATACTCCAGGGCTTGGACTTGGTGGAGGTGACGGGGATGTCCTTCTCAGCGGCATAGTCGAGCAAGGCGTTACGGCCGGCGAAGCGGTTGTAGAAGACAGGGTCACGCCACGGGGCAATGACCTGAATGTCGGGCTTCAGGGCGTAGAAAGCAAGCTCGAAACGGACCTGGTCGTTACCCTTGCCAGTGCAGCCGTGAGAGACGGCAACGGCGCCCTCGCGCTTGGCGATCTCAATCTGAGCACGAGCGATGACGGGACGAGCAAGAGAAGTTCCTATATTCTGTCAATTTCCGACGTGTTTGTTATATAATCCATCCAATTCAGTCGACATACCCAAGAGGTAAACGTTCTCGTAGATGGCGTTACAGGCGATGGCGGGGAAGCAAAGCTCCTCGACGAATTCCCCTGCTCAAGTTAGCCACCATGCTCGACTATGCTAGTCCAATGAATACATACGACGCAGGTCGACAACCTCAGCCTTCTTAGCACCGAGCTTCAAGGCCTTCTCGCGGATAGCATCGAAGTCCTCTGGGGGGGATTGTTAGAAAATTTCCGGTGTCGCGATGGTGTCCTGCTTCTTACCTTCCTGACCAACATCGGCGGCTGTTCTCATTAGCATCTGTCTGTATCAATGGTTAAGTAGTATGAGGGCACTCACTGAAAGAGATAACATCCCACCCATCGTCAATGAGGTACTTGACTATAACACATTAGCGGCATTCAACATCCTATGCAGATAACAAAGACATACGGATGATGCTGGTGTCGAGACCACCAGAGAAAGCGCAGACGAGAGTTCCCTTGCCCATTTTGAGAGAATTGGTTGTATTGGATGAATCGAGGAGAGAAGAGGAGTTGAGTCACGGCGGCGTAGATAAAAAATTGGCGGGACAAAGTGCGGGTGCGGGCGGTGGGCGGCCTTGGCTCGCCGAAATCGGTTCGCTGATAAGATAAGAGTGAGGGGTTGCATAAATTAGATAAGACGAGTATAAGTGGACATAAGTGAGCATAAGCTATTTATGCCATATTAGGAAGGTGGCGCTCATCCAGTATATAGAATGCAGACAATTACTTACTATGCAGAATACGCCTTATATATATATACTTTACCCCTGTAGGCATGACAAAAATAACCATATTACCAAAAGCTAGAAGTATATACCGGCACGGCTTGTACCGCGGTTGATTGCCTGACATCATTGCAACGATACAATTGAATTTCTAATCCGGTGGAGCTCTATCTCTCCTATATCTCTCACCGTCCTCCCAGCGCATATTGACAATCCATTCTCATCCTTAAATCTGCTATACTGAATAACCAGACCATGCCGTTCCCCGACATCGAAAACAAAGCCGCCACGGGCATTTCCTACTACACGCCCGCTCAAATCCCCCCCGCAGGCTCAGCAGCAATCCCCCAGTCCGATGGCTCTGGTCCCCCGAAGCTGTTCCAGCCTCTGTCGCTAAGGGGTGTTACCTTCCACAATCGCATCGGAGTAAGCCTGTGAGACATTGCTTGGTTGGACATGTCGCTGACTGAGCCAAACATAGCTTTCCCCGCTTTGTCAATACTCCGGTGATGATGGACATATGACCGATGTGAGTTACTTTGCAAGGATTCACAAGAACAAAAAAACAGTAACTGACAAGGATGCAGTGGCACATGGCTCACCTGGGTGGTATTGCCCAGCGTGGCCCCGGCTTCCTCATGGTCGAGGCCACCGCCGTTCAACCCGAAGGCCGTATCACTCCCGAGGACCTTGGTCTCTGGAAAGACTCCCAGATCGAGCCTCTTCGCCGCATCGTCGAATTCGTGCACAGTCAGAACCAGATCATCGGTGTGCAGATTGCGCACGCCGGCCGTAAAGCCAGCACCGTTGCCCCTTGGCTCTCGTTCGACGATGCCGCATCGGAGAAAGTTGGCGGCTGGCCCAACAACGTCAAGGGCCCTGGCAGCGAGCCCTTTACGGACAACTGCCCGGTTCCGCACCAGATGACCAAGGATGACATCGAGGCCTTCAAGGGTGCGTGGGTGGCCGCCGTCAAGCGTGCTGTGCGCGCTGGCGTGGACTTCGTCGAGATCCACAATGCTCACGGCTACCTGCTCATGTCCTTCCTTTCACCCTCCGTGAATAAGCGCACCGATGAGTACGGAGGCAGTTTCGAAAACCGCATTCGCCTGACCTTGGAAATCGCGAAGCTCACCCGCGAATCCGTCCCGCAGGACATGCCCGTCTTCCTGCGCGTCTCTGCCACCGACTGGCTCGAGGAATCCCGCCCCAACGACCCCAGCTGGCGTGTCGAGGATACCGTCAAGCTCGCGGAGGCCCTCGCGGACAGCGGTGACATTGACCTGATCGACGTCAGCTCCGGCGGTGTCCACAAGGACCAGCACATTCACGCCGCTCCTGCATTCCAAGCCCCGTTCGCGGTTGCTGTAAAGAAGGCTGTTGGTAACAAGATTGCCGTTGGATCTGTTGGTATGATCAACTCCGCGCAGCTGGCTAACTTTCTTCTTGAGACGGACGGGTTGGACTTTGTCCTTATTGGGCGTGCCTTCCAAAAGAACCCCGGGTTGGCTTGGGCTTGGGCGGAGGAATTGGATGTCGAGATTTCCATGTCGAACCAGATCCGGTGGGGATTCAGTACTCGTGGGGGTGGTCCGTTCTTGAAGTCAAAGAAGGGCCAGCAGTAGAAGTTGCACATATAGACATAGACGTACGTGACTAAACGGAATGCATAAATCATTTTACATTCCGAGTTTCTATTCAAATACCTGTCGTGCAGAAGGTTGTCGCTTGCCAGACAGCAAGTGAGGCTGAACAGAGCACCGCACACTCTACATTAGTGCGAATTGATTCAAGCGCCCAAGGGAACTTGTCACTCCAACGCTTGAATGGATTCATCAATAGTGTTTCGTGATGTCCGACCCGAAGGAGTACACGGTTGGCTGGATTTGCGCCATCACCACCGAATATGTTGCTGCTCAAGTGTTCTTAGACGAAAAGCACGACTACCCGGATTATCACCCACGACACACAAAAAAAAGCGACTATACCCTGGGCAAGATCGGAAGGCATAATGTGGTTATTGCTGTTTTGCCTCTGGGCGAATGTGGCACCTCCTCCGCAGCATGAGTGGCAGAAGACATGATGCATAGCTTCCCAAATGTTCGAATTGGCCTGATGGTCGGCATCGGCGGCAGTGCGCCAAGTCGAAAACATGATATTCGTCTTGGGGATATTGTGGTCAGCATTCCTAATAATCGCCAAAGGGGTTTATTTCAGTATGACTTTGGGAAAACGGTCCAGGGTCAGAGCTTCCACCCAACAGGCTTCTTGAACCAGCCACTTACTATCCTGCGGGCGGCAGCGAACGGACTAAGGGCTCAATATGATATTGAAGGCCATCAGCTCGACGATGTGATCAATGGAATTCTTGAGAAGGAACCAAGATTGCGGGAGAAATATAAGCGTCCGGGTCCAGCCAGTGGTCGACTCTACCGCAGTCAGATTATCCACACTCCAAATGATGAATCAAGCTGTGATCTTGCTTGCGGCAATGAGCCACCTTCGCGAATTAGTTGCGTTTCGGCGGACGGATGACGAGGATCATCTTGAGCTTGCTTAGCCGATTTCTTTTACTACAGGGGGGATGGATGAGCAGCCTCAGATGACTGCTTTGCTAGGCTTGTGTTATCTTGGGATGCTTGCTGCTCAGGACCGGGGGGATGATCGGTGGCGTTTGTGATCTATTGGTGAATGGGCATGTGTATATATAGCGTGGGGAATCAAGAGGAAACATTGAAAGACCGGCCGGCCCACCATTCTTTACTGAATTGTTACGTGCTATAAAACATTAAATAGCAGTATCAAACCAGCATGTACTCTACATGGGCTTCGTGATAGTTACCAGGAGACAATTGGCCAAAATGTACGAGATTCATAATATTTGCAGAGACTATGAATGATGCGAAATATATATACAACCCAGAATCCACAAACTAAAACCCAAACAAATTCCTATCCTCATCATACCCCCACTCCTTCAACGCCGGCAACGCAGCCTTCTGAATCATAGTCGGCGGTCCACAAAGCAGCGCCACATTTCCCTCCGCAGGCTTGAATGCATGTTCCTTAATAATATCCTCATTAACATGTCCCTTTAACCCTTTCCAGTTATCACTGGGATGAGATAACACATGTACAATCTGGAATCGACCACCGTGATTCTTGGAAAAATCATCTAGGTCAGCGGCAAGTAAGATGTCGTTTTCTGATTTATTCGCATCAATGACTTTGATCTTCGTCTTGTCGTCGGTAGTTTTGAGGATTCGGGCTATGATTTGGTAGCCTGGCGTTACGCCTGATCCGCCGAGGATCAACGTGACGTTGCTGAACGTGTGTTCGTCGCCATCGACCTCGAACCGCCCGTTCCCTAAGTATCGAATTTCGCCTGACGGCCCCTTAACTTCAACCTCCTCGCCCTCGCGTAGACAGTCGAGGATATTACTCATCGTCCCGCCGGGTTGGTTCTCATCAGGGAAGTATGTTTTTACAACAAGGTCGAAAGAGCCGTCATCTTCGGTGTCGAGGATTGGTCTGGTAGGTGTGTATGGACGCACGACGAGACGGTCTTCAAAGTGGAAGCCGAGTTGGATGTGTTGGCCTGTTGAGAGGCTGAGTTTTTTGGCGGGGGGTGGAAGGGTGAAGGTATATAGTTGGGTGTCGGATGAGAGGCGCTTTTTGGTGGTTAGGGTTGCTTGGGTCCATCTGCAGGAGTTGGTGATTAGTGGTTTGGTTTGGATGAGGGGTGTGCTGGTGGGGACGTACTTGTGTTTGTCTAAGGCAACTTCAGGATCCTTTTTCTCTGTTTGTGATGCTTCTGCCTTTTTCTGTTCTGCGTCTTTCTTCATATGGTCCATTGCTTTTTGCGTGACCTTTCCAATGATACATTCTGTCCATAATCAGCACAGCCCTAACATCTTCTGAATGCGAATGCATACCCTTCAACTTATCCTGCGCATAATTATCATGAATACTCTCAAAATCCTCCGTCGTATCCATATGCACAGCCCCTGCGTGCGCCAAAATAGCTCCCTTACCCCCAGGATGCCAACCAAGCACACTAGTCGCATCGTATACGTTCCCATTAACCACGATCCAGCAGTCGTCCTCAGTATTATGTTTCTCGATCTCCTGTCTGGTGAATTGCTTCTCGGGGGCGGATGCCTTCTGTTTGATGGATTCGATTTGTTCGGAGGTGGAGGGCTTCATCCAGCCGTTTGTGCTGGTGCCGGCGTCGACGGGGTGGCGGAAGAGGAGGGATGTTGAGGTGTCCGAGGAGTCGTGGGTTTCAGGGCGGACTTCGTACCAGCAGTTGTTCATCATTCTGGTCGTGTTAACAAAGATCAGGGACAGGGACGGGGACAGGCTACCCCTCGATATTCCACACAGGCTTCGGAGGCTGCGTATTCTTATGCTCATCAAACGCACGAACCAGAATACTTTCCGCGCGAATAAATCTGCTAACCGGCAAATCAATATGCCAATGCAGCCAAGTCCAGAATTTCCTTCCACGTCGAATCGGCGCATCGGGATACTACATGCTATCAGCACAACTCTTATCCCTCTTTTTCAAACCAACTCACCTTCCGCACACAATACAACCACCTAAACCCCCCATCCAAACTAACCTCCACCCGATCAACCTCATTCCCACTCCCACTATACGCATACCCCTCAACCCGATACATCGCACCCTTCTTCAAACCCGCCAAATCAATCCTCTCCCCCTGCGCAGGCCTAACGATAACAGAATTCAGCATCTGCGTCGTACATATCGTACTCGGATGACGGTACATGATCTGCGCGATCTCTGATTCGGGGTCGTCAATGAAACTCGGGAGTTGCCTGTTATCGTAGATGTAGTAGTAGCTGTCGTTTTCGTAATCGGTGAGCCAGATTTTGCTCAGCCACTTTACAGATCGAGCGCCTACCCAGCCGGGGAGCATTAAGCGGAGGGGATAGCCGTGGTCTGGGGGGATGGGGTGGTCATTCATTTCGTAGGCGAGTAGCACATCGTTATTGGAATCGAGGGCGTAGTCGAGTGGAAGGCATGTTTCGTATTTTCCTTCGCTGAGATTGTCGGCGCCTTCATAGTTTACCCAGAAGGATTTATTCGGGTTACTTTTTGCAAGTTGCTGAACATCCGCTGCTAGTAAAACGTCGCGGAGTAAGACTCCCTTCCAGTACGAACACCCCGCTGCGGCTGCGGTATAGTTGAAGGCACGGGTTTTCTTCATCATGTTGAGTTCTTTTCTGCGGCTCCCGTCGCAGGCTAGGAAGATGGGGATGTTGATGCTTTCGAACTGGTTTTTTAGTTCGTCCATTCCCAAGAGTAGGCGTTTACCAGCGATGATCTCAAGTTTATGATTTTCCCAGAGCAAATGTGGGACGGAGCCGTGATTGCGGACGTAATGTATTGGTGAGGGTGTAATGAGGCCGCCGTCGAAGAGAGTGGTGAGGTTTACTTCGGCATTCAATGGATGTTTTCCGGTTAGACGAGTGAGTTTGTAACTGCGGGGGATCCAACTATCGGGAGAGAATTGGTCTGCTTCGTCTATTTGCCTTGGGAGATCCTCATCCTGCAGATTGGAATAACCCTTGCCGTTGTTCGTTGTTATTGACGCACGATACTCCTGCTCGTAGCGCAGAAATTGCAGTAACGCCTCCTCTTCAACTGAGCGCTTGGGCTTGTCCTTCTCCTCGCCTTCCCCTGTGCCGTCCTTCGGATCCTCACCTTGTCCATCCACCTTACTCTGCTCCCTTTGCACACCATCCACCCCATCCTGCTTCCCCTCCTCCCCCCTCCTCCTCTCCTCTTCCTTTTCCTTCTTCTTCAAATTAACAGCCCACGGCTGCTCCTCTTTAATAAACCCCTCGGTCGTATGCAACACATACCTCCAAAACCTCGGATGCACGCCTGGCCGTTCCAAATGAAAGTCCTACGCCATTAGCCCTCCACCCCCAACTCAGCCCCTATACATAGGAGAACAACGTACCATCTGTCTAGTTAGAACATCGCGCACACTAACCAACTCCCCTCGTCCAACTTTCCCCCTCAACTCATCAAGTCTTTCCCCCGCAATACCCTCCAGATCCTCTTCATAGTAAGGTCTGTCATCGCCAGGGTGCGTGAGACCGATATGTCTAGCGTCGCGGGAGCGGGTGCCGATGTGGTGACTGTGTGTCCGTGACCAGTCTGGTTCGTTGAGGATATCTAGGTCTGATGATGGCGTCTTGCCTGGCATGGTTGTTGTGGGTGTTTATGTTTTGGATTGTGTGTTATGGGGGGTGAAGGGTATTTGTGTTGGCCATGGGAGGTAATGATATATATAGAATCATGATAATGGGGTCGTCGCGAGCGGGCATTTTGTATATAGTTTTCAAGATGGTGATGATGTCAATGTGATGGTGACGGATCTGGTATGGTAGGGTTGGTTTCTCCGCAGATTTGATCCTTGGTTCTGGGTCGGGTTCTGGGGAAGTTAATCTGAACCGTACTATTTTAGTGTTCGCATGTCCTCGAGAGTAAAGTAGTATGTAAATTCATTAAACGCCAATCTATGCTAAGTAGATATGTTGTTGTTGTTGTTGTTGTAGTATCTCGACAGAACATGCATAAGTATCGTAGTTGTGTTTGGTCTGGAACCGTCAAATTCACATAAAAAGCAGAAGCAGTCCTCATGATCTCAAATCATTCGCCATATCAATGCATCAATCATCAGTAATCAATCAAAATCTGGTATCTATATACAGGCATGGGGATGGTAGTGTGTATATCAGTCTGGAAAACAAAGGAAATATCGTAAATAAAAGAAGGCAAAGAAATCAAGAAGACGAGGTAAACATGAGTCGCAACTTGCTCGACCGCTTAGGCGTGTCTTTGGCCTGTTTGGAATCCCGCTCCGATAGACCGTCGTGCTTTGAGTAACTCCGCGTGAACGCGGGCTTGGATGGAGTCTTTGACGGAGTTGACGGCGGAGGGGCCTTGGATGGAGTCTTGGAAGGCGTCTTCGATGGAGAAGGTGCCTTGGAGGGAGTCTTCATCGGGGTAGTAGGGACCTTGGACGGGGCCTTTGGCGGAGGGGCCTTTGAAGGAGACTTGGCCGGAGGAGGAGGCTTGGACGAAGACCGCATCTTCGAGAAGATGGAAGTAGTGGGTGGTTTCGACTTGCTCTCCCGGCGAGGCGTGTGCACACTGCGCGAGCGACCAGTGCGACGCGATGAAACCGTCGCGGCATCATCGTCGAATTTGAATCGAGGATCCCGCGTGTTGCGCGCGTTGTTTACGTCGATACCGGACATGGTCGCTGCGGTGTGCGTGATGAATTCGCCGTCGACCTTGGTGCCGGTGCTCTTGGCTTCGACGTCGGCAACACCGCGACGCCACATCTCGACTTGACTGAGACACTCTGTGTTGATCTCCATCAATTCTTCGGGCCTTTCGGGCTCCTCGACTGCCTTGGGCTTGTTTTCGGTTGAGCCTCCGCCTCCGATCTGCTTGATGATCTTGTAGCTGCCAAACATGACGATCGTAGCGCCAATTCCGACACCGGCGGCAATTAGGAACTGGGGACTGGCGAGGAGAGCCCAAACAGCTGGTGCAGATGTCTTGAGCATCGAGATGGCCGCCGGGGCCATTTTACCGATGAGATTGCTAATCTCCGCCAGAGTCAGGGCGACGGCGGCCATCGCATCTGGATGCTGCTGCAATTGAGACATTGCCGTCGTCGCACTGTAATGCAAGCATTCCGCTTCTTCCAGTAATATCTGCGCACGGTTCACCAGGCTATTCAGTTCAGGGTCCTCGATCTTCTGCAGCTGCATGTTATTGGCCGGAACGGCTCCGGGCGGGCCGGGGTTCCGTGGTACCATGGCCTCAGGATTGTAGTCGCCGTACGCGAGGTCCATATCGACATCTGCATCGCTCATGGTGCGGCCGGTTGGTGGGCGTTGTTGCGGCACATCCCGGGTATCCATGATGGGCTGGGTGTGGCGGCGCGGGAGGGCGGCGGGTGGTGGAGCGTACACGGACTCCTCATCGCTATAGTGCGAAGGGGCGCGGGAAGAGGCGCGACGGGGATGTTGACTGCGACCGGAAGGGCGTCGTGCAACCGATCTTGACCGTCCACTTCGTCGAGAGGATGCGACAGACTGCCCGTCATCGAAGCTGAAGTTTTCCATGGCCTTCATGGCTTGTCGCTCGGCGACTTTTGCATTGCGCTCGTATTGGAACTGCGACTTGCGTTCGCGGTAGGCATTTCTGGCATTATTGAAGATGCCAAAGACTTGTTTGCTCTGTACCAGTTAGACTTTATGCAAGAGACTGTAGAAGAAAGCAGATGACTCACAGTATTGACGACCTTGCCGGACTTGTCAATCACGGCCACTGTCTCGCCAAAAGGCATGATGTATGTATGTTGGATATCGCAACACGGCGACCGGTGATCGCTGATAGCTGATTGCTGAATGAAAATTTGTTTGAAGAATGGTTATTTGAGAAGCACGAAAAAAATGGCGTATAAAAAGAAACGAAAAAGGCCGGATCGACAGGAGCAACGCGCCGACGAAGCGGTGTGTATAGATCCAGTCACGGTGGAGATGGATGCAAAGTCCCGGCGGATGCGAGTCTAGCGTGGAAGTCGGATTGGAAAAGAGTCGAAGGACACACGAGTCAGTGTCCCGGGGTATATATATATGATGTCCACAATAACCGATGGCAAGAGAAATAATGGTGCCTGTTGTTCAGCCGGTGTTGTTATAGATTCAGACTCCGGGTACTTGTATGTACTCCGTATGAGGCGAGACCGTTGGACTCGGTGGAATGAAGCCACGAAGAGTCTTGACGGATGTAAGATGAGAGATAATAATCAAGAATAATATAGAATAATAATTAAGGGAATTAAGAGCAGGGAGGCAGGAGGAATAATTGCGGTTTTAATAGGAGGGGTCCACGAGCAGAACAGCACTGCGGGGGCATATAGAGTTGGTTGGGTGTCGAGAATTCATCCTTTGAATTAGAAACAGCATCGAATCGCCCACACGAAGCGAGGGGAGCAACTCGACGAAACTGGAATTCTCCGGTGGAGTTGATGCTATGCGGACATGAGTGGACAGCGGCATTGGACGAACAGGAGATCGTGGAGCGCTGCGGTGTTGTTGTCGCGGTGTGATTGACGGATTTTCCTGAGTGAGGCAGTTGGGTAGATTATTTTACTTTACTAGAATAGTGCTCAGGTACACAGTACTAGCACTCAGTACTTGTGAATCATCGTGTTATGGATTTCTATTGGGGCCAAAGTGAAGCGAGTTGATTACCGCTTCTGGACTGGCGGTGATGCAGTGTGATTTGATTGGCTGGACAGTCACCGTCACTGTGGCTCGTGTGTGGCGCACCTTACCGTATTACATTACATCCCACTATGTATTATTCTGTCAACACTTGATACTCCATATAGAGTAACTACTCATATGTACTATCCTCATAGAATAGCCTCGTATGATCTCATGAGAAGGTTGTTCTATTTATATGCTGCCAATTGAGCTACAGCTCAGCTTCACTACTCTGTACATGCTCAGATAACAGTATCATACAGCTTCATGCAGACCACGAACAACCTCATTCGCTGGCTCTTGCCAGATAATGTGCCTGAGTGCGGTCGATGTGTTTCAACGATTGATCAATCCTCCTCGGTCTTCAGTCCAGCCCGGACTGAGATCCTTCCAAGTTGATGCCCGAGTTGGATCTCTCATATAGACAAACATACCAAAGGATACTTAGGATACTTGCAGTCAATATCCAGTCAACATCCCTTATTCCCTGCTTTGAGCGCCTACGTGCTCTACGGTCACTGCGTTACTCCCTCGGGATTTCACCATTCTGAAGCTGAATGGCATAACTGTCTCTTTTCTTTTTTATTGACTCGATCGACTGAACCAAGCCCCTGGTACCATAGCCTTAAATTAACCATGGCCACCCTTAAACCCAGTATGCCTTTGGCTCGATTATCGTGGGAACCGAGGTCAGTATGCGCCATTACTGCCAGTAATATCGGTCGCATTGTACAGAAACTAAGCCAGACAGATACCTCCCCTCGGAAGTACCTGGGTTTTGCTGGAATCTCAAAAGAAACAACAGCAAAAGCAGCTTCAACAGTGGTGAGTCGCTTTCTTCTGTTTCTTTCTGTTATCCACGTATCGCACCGCCACAGCCGAATTCCTCCAGTCTGGTCACGAGACTCACCTCGACATTGCCTTGTCAACGCCACGAGAAAAGAAGAAAAGAAAAGAAGCGAGGTACAGAATTAGTTGGATAAATGAACAACATACGATAATTGACTTGTTCTCTACGTGGTCCGACCGGATTCAGCTCCGCCCACAATACGGAGTAAATTTGCACTGCATCATCATCGGACATTCAACCGACCAACAGGACCATTTCCCGGATCTAGGAAATAATCCTTCTTTATAAATAAGAAAAGAACACAGCTGAGATTTTATCAGCGATGGACAACACAGTCGAGTCCGACAGCACCTCCGAAATCGACGACCAGACCAAGGCCTGGGAATCCGATCCTCGTCTCGTGACTCAGCGCCTCCACGATGCTGACAACGAGCTGAATTCGCTGGAATGCGGAATTGGTCATCGTGTTCAGGCCAGTCGCTCCGTGTTGGCATTGGTTCTGGATGAGGAGTGTGTGTTCGCTGGGCTGCAGGGTGGTGACATTGTGGTACGTATTATCCACCCGATGTCGGTTGTGTGGTAGCAATTAACAGTGGGTAGGCGTGGTCGCTTGAGACATATGATCTCGTACTTTCGGTCCATGCGCACAAGGAAAGCGTATTAGGGCTGTATCTATCGGAAGATGGCGATCTGCTGTTTTCCAGTGGTGGCGATTCCGTCGTCAATGTGAGTGCATCTACTGCAAATCAAGGAAAACAGGAGATAACAGGTCCAGGTCTGGTCAACAAGGACATTCGATCGTCTCTACTCCGTCTACTCCCACCATGACGTAGGCGATATCTTTGCCGTCGCCTACTCCTCCACTCTCAAGACCATTTACTGTGGTGGTCAAAACACCAGCATTCAGGTGCGTCACTTCTTACCAAATCCGACGATCTCTTCAATTAACGCTAGCAGTGGTGCGACCTCTCCAAAACCGATGCAGCTGCAACTCAAACATCAGCAGCTCATCTATCTCGCCGGACGCATCGGTTCTTTGACTCTCGTGGTCCAGATGGCACCCGCGCTCCACGCCCTGACTCTAGTTCAGATGGCAGCGCGCAGGGCGGGCAAGTTCTAACGTTCAAACGGGATCATCATCGGCTGTTTTCGCACCATGGCTATGTGAATGCGGTGCTTCTAGTCCGGGGCTTGATTGAATCTGCGCCTACGGAAGAAGTGCTCTTATCCGGTGCTGGTGATGGCGTAGTCAAGTTGTGGCGGTTAGGTGATGATGGTAATACTGCGCCGACGCAGATGGCGAAGCTACAGAATGGTGATCCTGTTCTCTCCATCGCCGTTGATGGCTCGTTCTTGTACTGTGGGTTGGCTGGTGGAGCGTTGAATATCTGGAACTTGGATTCGCATCAGCTGGTGAAGCGCATTACCAGACATACTGGTGATCTATGGGCTGTGGATATTATCCGGGGGATTGCCGTCTGCGGTGACTCGAACGGTATTGTGAAGGTAGGCCACCCCTCAAATGTCTCAAGCCCAGGAGAATCGCTGACAGAACAGAAATTCAACTCCCGCTTCGAAGAGGTCGGCAGCTGGGTCGCCCACGAAGGAACCATGCTCGCCTCAGCCGCAGGCCACTTCAAAGACCGCCGTATCTACGCTACCGGAGGAAACGACAACACCGTTGGTATCTGGGACCTAACAGAATTCTCCATGAACCAAGACGAAGTGCCCCCAATCAGCAATGGTACCCCTCCCCCCTCCGTGCAAGCAAAATGATGTACTAATAACGCAGACGAACTCGTAAACGCCCTGGCCAAATTCGTCGCCTTCAAAACCATCTCCGCCAGCCCCAAATTCAACGGCGAATGCAACCAAGGCGCAGCCTTCCTCCGCCGCCACTGCAACTACCTCGGCGCAAAAACCAAACTCCTAACCACAGGCGACGACACCAACCCCATAGTCCACGCGCGCTTCAACGCAACCTCCCCGCACAAAACCGACAAAACAGTTTTATTCTACGGCCACTACGACGTTGTCGGCGCAGACACCAACCGCCCAAAATGGAAAACAGACCCTTACCAACTAACCTCCATAAATGGCTTCCTCTACGGCCGCGGCGTCTCAGACAACAAAGGACCAATCCTAGCAGCCCTCTATGCAGCAGCCGATCTAGCACGTACAAAGGACCTCCGCTGCAACGTCGTCTTCCTCATCGAAGGAGAAGAGGAATCCGGCTCCCAGAACTTCCACGATACAGTCCGCCAGCACAAAGACCAGATCGGACCTGTAAACTGGATTCTCCTAGCAAACAGCTACTGGCTCGATGATTCAAACCCATGCCTGACATACGGCCAGCGCGGCGTCGTCCACGCAAACTTAATCGTCACATCCGACCATCCAGACCTCCACAGCGGAATCGACGGTAGCGCCCTCCTCGACGAACCGCTCAAGGACCTCTCGATGCTGGTTAATACCCTCATTGCCCCGAAAGGTCGCATAACTCTGCCTAATTTCTACGACCCCGTTCTCCCGCCTACACAGGCCGAAAAACACCGCTACGCGGCTATCGCTGACATCCTCCTCCCGCGACACCCGGAGATCGCAGACCCAGAAGCCCTGGTTACCTCGCTCATGCACCGCTGGCGCGAACCATCGCTTACAATCCACTCCATCGAAGTGCCCGGGTCCAGTAAATCAGCTACAACGACGATCTCCAGAAAAGCAAAGGCCTCTCTATCCATCCGCATCGTACCAAACCAAGACGCAGATGAAGTCGCGGCGAACCTTACAGCGTTCGCACAGGAACAATTCGATAATCTCGAATCAGGAAACGAACTTACAGTCGAGATCACTGGTAAATCAGATGCTTGGCTTGGAGATCCCGACAACGAGATTTTTGAAACGCTCGCGGATGCGATTACCACTGCGTGGACGCCGGATACGCATGCTACCAAGCATCACTATCCGCCTATCGCTTCGTCCCCGTCACTGTCACTGTCACTGTCACCTGGACCAGCGACACCAGCGCCCGCTGCGGGGGTGACAGGTGGGGATAATGCGGCTGCTGCATCAAGGCCTGAACTCCTCCGAAAGGACTCATCGGATAGTCTGGCATCACATATCGACAGGATCATCATGTCGACGACAAGCTCCTCAGCTAGGAAGAATGCAACTCGCAAGCGCTCAGCTGTTGGAACGACAGTTCCGACGTCCTCGACATTAACCAGCAAGTCGACCGGAACGGGAACTGGAACTGGAACCGGCAACGCAACATCCTCTTCCTCAGGCACCGACACGCCAGATCCCGACACCTCAAAAACAATTGACGAAGGATCAACCCATCTTTCCCCGGAACCGCCCACCGAACCACGCCCGTCACACCCGCAGACTGGTGAAAAACTAGATTCTCCCTCGCGAATTGGCGTTCGACCAATCTACATCCGTGAAGGAGGGTCTATTCCTACGATTCGGTTCCTGGAGAAGGAGTTTTCTGCGCCGGCGGCGAATTTGCCGTGTGGGCAGGCTAGTGATAATGCGCATTTGGATAATGAGCGGTTGAGGGTGGAGAATTTGTATAAGAGTCGGGAGATTTTGAGATATGTGTTTGGGAGGTTGCCGGAGAAGGCAAGGGAGTAGTTTTCTATTTTCTGTTGTTTAGGTATTGATTTATGTCTGTTATGCAATGAATCAAGTATGGGATGTTTGTTTGTGTTTACTTTAGTTCTAAGAATGTAGAACTACCTCCCTTGGCGAGGGTGGTGTAGGAATGTGCCTCAAATCCAGCCTGTCTGTTATTCTGCACGGCTTCGAGTCCTCTCGGTCGCATTTCCTCTTCGTACTGTTCTATGGCATCCTTCGCCGAGATCTTTCCGCCAACTGCCAGTTTCAGCTTATCAGCCAGATAGCAAGCATCGACAATCGCGTGGTTCACGCCCTCGCCGCGGACTATATATATCAGCACCACCACCATATCACAGCAGGGGAAAGAAAACTTACAAGGAGTCATGCAATGCGCAGCATCCCCAATCAACGTACACTGCCCACCCCAAGTATCCCACTCAACGTACGGCCAATCCATCATACCAACAACAGCGACCTGCGCATCCTCAGGAAGCGATGCGGCCATTTCGCCCACGGGCCCGAAGAACGATTTCCCCCGCTTCATAAACACTTCGCGCCGGGATGTCTTGAGTAATTCTTCGTCGTGGGCATTGTCCTTGTCGGACTTGAGCCATGATAGAAACATCTGTGCTGTGTATGAGTCGCCTGGTTGCTTAGGAGTATTTTGTAGTGACCAGAAAAGACAAGTGTTCGTTTCTGGGTGCGTAGCGAGGAAGTATAGAGGATCGATGGTCTCCTTGATCCGCTTATACTGATCTTCAGTGACAGGGAGGCCTGTCGCCACGGCGTTGATGGGAAGGTTCTGGGCTGGGTACGTAGTCGGAGCTAGGACTTTGCGGACAGCTGACATGGCACCGTCTGCCCCGACTAGAATATCACCGGTAGCCGTTGTACCATCCGAGAATTCAACCTGAACTCCATCCTCGGTTCGCCTGACATCGACAAGTTGTTTATCCCACTACCTCAGTTAGCACATCTCCACTGGCCCGACCCGAGTCCTAAAAACCCACCTGCACATCAACCCCCCCAATCAACGCCTCCCGAATCCCACTCCTCCGAAACCGAAACTTCCGACTAGCAGGCCTCCTCCCCTCAACCACCCCCGATTCCCCATTAACCCACGGCACCCTCCTTGTCCCATCCAGCCCCGTCTCGCGATCAATCTGCGCCTGACAAAGCCGATCAAATGTCTCGGGGAGGAAATGCGTTGCCATGGCCTCGAGGGACCATTGGATTGTGAGGCCCCAGCCTTGTTTTCTGACGGAGGCGGAGGATTCGCGCTCGTAGATTGCATAGGGGATTGAGTGGAGGTTGAGGGATTGGGCGAGGGTTAGGCCGCCGATGCCGGCGCCGATCTGGGGGTGTTAGTTTGGTGGAGCTTGAGGGGGTGGATATGGGGATGGCGTACGATCAGGATCCGCTTGTGGGGATTGAGTTGGGTAGACATTTTGCGCTGAATCTTGGGTTGGTTCCTGGATATTTGGAAAGGGGATACTCAGGGAATTTGAGGAGACAAAATCGATAGCAGAAGAGCAGGAATTGTGGGTTCTCTGTTGGAGAGAAGCCCATGAGAGAGGAAGAGAAGATGAAGGGGTTTGCACCTGTAGCAAACGGCCAAGCCTCTATTGCCGCTTTTGGCTGACAGGGCTAATCCCTGTATCAGGTCATGTGACATAGGTTCCTTCCATACTTGTATACTCTCTCAATCGATCAAACGTGCAGAGTTAGTTATACTGTTATACATGCATAAGCACGGCGCGAGCAAGTATAACAGTTCAAGATGGCTACTCAGCCCGTCTATAGGAATCCGTGGCTACTCCAGATTTGTTTCCGCCCATCTCTCATCCATATCTGTATGCTAACTAGATAACGACCAGGAACCTTCCGTCTCGAAATGGATGGGGTTCCTCAGCAAGAATCACAACGTCAAGTTCGTTTGGCTCCAGTTCCTACCCTACACGACCAACACATATTCCCGGATCGTGCCCGTGGCCAAGTTCACCCAGATGGTCGAGAATGGTCGACGTTTATCTATCGCCAACGAAGCCTTTTTCCTAGCTCCAGGTGACTGTCTGGTAGACGAGGAATTGGCAGCTGGGTCGTTCAGTCTTCTTCCAGACCTCGACACTCCGAGGAAACTCGCGTGGTCATCCAGTGTGACTGCGTTGATAGCAAGAACGGACAACCGATCGAGAGATGCGCGCGTTCGCTGACTCGACACCTTTGCTCGAAGTTTCAGAGTTCGACCGGTCTTGTTCCTTATATCGGATTCGAAGTGGAGGTGGTCTTTATGAAACGCGAGCCAAATACAGTTACATATACCCCGATAAGCAGGAATCATCAGTGGTCCGGTATTACCCAAGAGAACTCTGTGCATTTGAACCTCATCGAGGGCTGCATGAGTGCGTTGGAAATGGTTGGTGTCGCTGTTGAGCATGTCCATGCCGAGGCTGCTCCGGGACAATGGGAATTTGTGCTTTCGCCTGATTGGCCCCTCCCAGCTATCGACGCACTTCTCAAGGCTCGAGACACAATCAGGATCGTGGCTCGTTTTTTTGATGTACATGCGACGTGGCACCTGCGTCTTTGGCCTGACCACCCTGGCACTGGGGTGCACGTTCACATGTCCTTGTATGACCCATGGAAGGGACAAGAACCTAGACGCACGTAATCTTTCCCGGACAAGATAGCCCTGGAAACACCCCCAGTTACGTCTCCAAGCCCGAGCAGGAGACAAACTTTGATCCATGGTATATTATTATATCCCCGAATAAAGATAAATGGTGTGAACATGGCTCAATTGACGTTCGAGTAACTTCTCTATTGGCCTAAGCTGGACTAACCGTAATCAACCCCATGTGGAAAGCGGCTGAGACATACTCTCTCAATTCTGTAATGACGCCACTCTGCCAATATGCCAACTGTTGCACTTGTCAGTCACGACCAGTAGAAGTCTTCTGATGAAAATTTCGGCCACTAGTTGGCATATCCTTGGGCCTTGGAGGAGATGCACGCGGGATATCATAGGTTGTCATCGAGAATAGGAATGAAAGACTGCTCCGGATTTGTGGGCATATTGAATTTGAAGAATATGCATTCCTCTCTCGCAATAAGTTCTTGTTTCCTGTGAGCTCTTTCGAGGCTTGAAGTTTTGGTAAGCAAATAAATAGATGGGCATGTAGCTTCTATTGTAGTGGGTATAACCACTGTAACCGATGCATGCAACTCTGCTGCACCTTCTGGCAATTCCTTGCCATGGGTGTCTCTCGGTGCTTTCAGGGCTGATTATTACGATGACGGTCGTACTCATCCCTTATGTGTTCTCGCTATGGGTATGATCTTCTTTGCTGTCAATGATGATTGCTGCTGATGAGAGTAGACGGGGGTGGTGTTCGTGGACTGTCTTCTTTTATCCCCTGGAAAATTTTTGACAAGTTGGAAGAAAGGTTGGGAGAAAGGAAAAAGCCATGTAAAATCTTTGATATGATTGGAGGTACCAGTACTGGAGGGTACGTATTGCATGGTATTTGTTCGCGAATTCTACTAACTTCTTCAGCTTGATCGCCATTATGCTTGGTCGCCTTCAAATGGACGTTAAAGATTGCATTACGAAGTACCAAAATTGATGGACATAGTCTTCAAAAAACGTTCAGGAACTCTGGGATCGATTACGGATTGAATTACCAAGAAAGCGAGCTTCATTTGGAGTGGCCAAATCTACGACGATGAGCCCCTCGAAACGGAAATCAAGAAATTCGTAAAGAGCCAACTCGGAGATGAAAATGCAAAACTACTTGAGGGGGAGGGCAATCCGGGCTGCAAATTGTATGATTCCTATCCTCGTCGATCTACATCAAGCTAATATATTTTAGATTCGTTGTGGCTACCCGGAGAGACGCACTCAACAATCATGGCCCGGTTTTCCTGCGTTCCTACAAACATCCTCATGATTCTCGGGGCCTCAGCAATGTCAAGTTTTGGCAAGCTGCTCGTGCAACATCTGCTGGCCCCACATATTTCTCTTCTGTGAAAGTGGGTGACTATGAATTGGTTGATGGAGGTTTGAGTGCCAATAATCCTCTCGGATGGTGAGAACAATTCCCCCGTTCCTAGCTAAGATATACCACTGACCCCTTCAGGCTATGGACAAAAGTATTTAGCATCTATGGCATGGGCCGTAGAGCCAACTGCTTCCTCAGCATCGGTACTGGCATTGGCTCCAACCAAGCACTTACCGATCCTAGGAAAGCACCTGGCCAGGCCATATCAGCTATAACAGCTGCTGCCACCAATTCTGATATTGCCCACCTTCTCTTCAGGACTCTTATTGATGCCTTTGCTCCAAATAGTGGGAAGCCGAAATACTGGCGTCTCAATGTCAACAAGCCTATCCGTAAAGTTATCGATGGTCAGGAGCCCGAAGACTATGAGAAAATGGTGGACTTGGATGATAGTGGGGCTGCTAAAGTATTGGAGGATAGCGCTGAAGAGTATATTGAAGAGATCAATGCTGACATCCAGAAGTGCTTAGATGCGATTCTGGGTAAGCATTAGGCTCTCTTGATTCATTCTTTTGGTAAACTCTATTTATATTTGCCATTATGCCCAATGAAGATTGGGCATGTTCATTGACAAGCTTGAGATTCTCTTTGCTTTAAATATGTAAATCAGCATCAACTCGACTACAACACATATTCATCTTGCTCATCGCCACGTATTTGCATTCATTGCATCGTTCTGGGGCACGTGAATCATCCGTGTCAAGAAGCTAGACTTATATTTGTCTTTCAGTTCCTTCTATGTGGCGCTTATAGGCAATTAATAAAGTCCCACTCCTACTTTTGACCTCTTCTCGAGAATTCCAACCACAGTGGCGCCGCGACAAGCGTAAAAGCATCCACTTTACCATCCAGGAAAGCCTTTTCAGATTGTCCAGGCGCGAAAGAAATGTCGAATCGTGACAGCAGATCCGCAGTGACGCGACGGATCTCCATCAATGCCAGACGTCGCCCGACACAGGCATAGGATCCTATACTCATCAGTTTATACTCAAAATAGCCGTTCATAATGGGACACAAACCAGTCAAAAAAGGAGTAAAGTTGGAACGATCCTTGACCAACTCCGGCTGCGTCGTCCATCTCTTGGGGATGAACTCGTCTGGATGGTCGAAGGCGCGTGGATCTAGACATTTGTTAGTAAATAGTCCATTTGGATTAGGGTTAGGATACTTGCCTCGGAAGACAGTGTGAAGTGGAACTTGAACGAGTGTATGGCCTGGTATGTACGTCTCACCGACGATGATACCTTCTGCGGGAGTAAGGCGTTGGACACCAGACGGGACAGCAGGGTGAAGACGGAGAGATTCATGGATGACGGCGTCGAGTAACTCAAGTTCGGCGAGGGTGTCGTCTTTGTGGTTGGAAAGTGCGTCTAGCTGACGTTGGAGCTCTTCAGTGAGTTGTTTATCCCGAGCGAGGTGGAAGAATAGATGGGTCATAGTTGCCGATGTCGTGTCGCTAACGCTTAGTTAGGATATAGGAATGTTAATAGGTGATAGAGATTCTTACCTTCCCGCTACAACAATTAAGTACCCATCACCATGGAGGTTGAGCGTGTCTTGTTGAGTCCGAGGCCCCTTGAGATACGCATCAAGGATCCAGGCGAAAACATCCCGACGATCCCCTTCTTTCCATGACTGAATGCAATTAGTAAACGCTTTTCAATCAAGTAGAAAAAGATGACTACCTCAATTCGTTCTGTCATGCGATCCTCGATCCATTTCCAGAACGCCAAATGGTTATTATTCACCAGCGGCGTCTTCGCAAACAGCGGAAACAACCAAGGCTGGTGTTTGAGATAGTCAATCACACCCATATCAGTGCGGATTGTCTGGAGAAAGTACGATTCCTTTCCGTCACGAATCATATCAAATGTTTTGCCGAATGCTAGATTTCCCATCACGTCGAAGGCGTAGTAACTCAGCCATCGCGTGATGTCAATGGGTTGGTCAAGGTCGCGGTCGATCACGTCGACCAGTTGATTCGAGTACATTTACACAATGGGCTCGTAGGCATGGAGGGCTGAAAAGGTTAGTTTGCTATACGGTGATTGCTCTATCCCTAAACTCACCCTTAGTACTGAACCCCTGATCCCACACCCTCCGTCGACGGGCGTGGACCTGTTTGTCGCGTGAGAATGACAAAGAAACACGTGGGTCGAGCAGTGTATACCATGGTCCTTTGGTAACTGGTGACGCATTGCTATAAATTGATTTGACGGCGTCCGGATGGGTGATAGATAGCTCGGAGGGGCCTGTCAAGTTAATATTATGAGGATGGCATCCAAGGAAGACACGAATACTCACCCACGCGCACAATGTCACCATATTCCCGGTGCAGAGCCTGCACCTCTTCGCACAAATGCAGGCTCTTAGCCGACAGGCTCGTAAGGTAGAAATTGGACAGTCGTGCCAGAAATGGCCCGGGAAACTGGCATAGACGGTGGAAAAGCCCACGGTAGACGATCATGCTACTGTACAGCCCGAGTAGGTAGTAGCCTCCAATATTCCAGATCAAAAGGGGTGAACAGCTTTGGATAATGCCATAGTGTACACCTGCACTACCAATTGACAGCAAGAGCAGGTGGCATACGACAACGGAAGGTGATGAGGTATCCCATTCTCCATGGCGAAAGACCAACAAGTGAAGGGAAATGCCTGCTACCACAGCAAGAGATGCCAGCGTATTGTCCATCTCGAGGTAATTCGGGATCACTCAGAGAAAGCGACTCATCAAACAGAACGAAAGTCACAGCTGGGTCATCCAAAAAAAATATTGTCGGAGGGATAGCTTAGCCCTCGGATCCACAGAGAACAAAAGGCGACAAATCAGTTGTGGATTTTAGGTCAGCCAGCCACAACTGAAAAAAGTACCATCGTGAGATATTTGACAGTCGGAGCTGAGCAGTGGAAAGTCGGTGTGAATTATGTGCATGGGATATAGATTGGCGTCTTGCATAATTCACCAGTCTAGGACACAAAGCTCTGTAGCATGCTCATAATCCACCCAATTCGATCTAAGATCGTGAATGCAGATACAGAGTACAATATGGTTGCCTCAACCACTCTGGAAACCCGCTTGTTCATCAACGGTACTGTGATAAGTGAGACGAGTTGTGGAATTGGCGCAATTTCGGTTAGTAAATAAGCTTTGGAGCGGATTTACCCTACATGTATCTCCCCATGAATAATGAAGAGATTGCCTCCGTCCATGTCGCCAATACCACGATGTGGATACCGCTGTGGGCGCCGCTCGAGCAGTGTTCCCTGCTTGGTCACGACTGGACCCAGGCGAACGCACTAAAGTGCTGCTCCGCTTTGCAGACCTGCTCGAGGACAGGTCGGTGTAACAGGGTAGGTGACCAAAGTATTGATGCAGCAGAACGTACAACATGCATTTGAGGAGACAGACATCATTGATAGCAATCATACCCACGTCCGGCACCATATGCCACGATGGCCGATCACGACGGTACTCGTCGCCGTCCTCGATATCGTCGGCGACCAAGAGGGATGCTTGAAGCAGTTCAATCAGCCAGCCCAGCTTCGCGGCCTGCTCGTACTCATCGTTGGTGAGTTCACGGCCTAGGACGTGAGCGTAGGTGTTGATGACAGCCATGCCACGGAGGCATTTTCCGCCGACGACATTGTATTTCAAATTCTGCAAGGATTAGACTCGAAGGTACTATAGCTGGGAACGAAATAGACCTTTCGTAGCCATTCAATGCTTTCATCTGGGGTGCTGTATCCTTTGGCATGTTCCAACATGTCCTGGATCAGTGTAGAATAGGTGGATTCAAATCGAGCTCTGTCCAAGTAGGCCATTTTGTTGAAATATTTGAAGATGATCATATGGACTAATTCCTAATTCCTGTCTGGCCAAAGAGCAGAATCTATATGTATCCAGAAGTAAACAGTGAGTCATTGGTAGACAGCGCTGGAACGTGGCTGAAGCTGAGAATTCAGCCAGAGAGTCTATCTCACCGGTACCGCTCATGGTATGCCTCACTCTTGTCTTGCTTCCTCTCATTTTGCTCTTCCCATCTTGCATCATCCCTCATTTATCCCCCGTTTTGCCTCCATGATTGCCAGTCTTTTCAATTTCGTGATGTCGGTGGCCTTCCCACACAAACCGGCACCGTCCGACGGAACAGACTCTTTCGCAGTGCTCAGCCAGGACAGATCACACCTGAAGGTGCAGAGAGCCTCCGCCAGCTAGGCATCACCATGATGTTTGACCTGCGCTCCACGGTCGAAATATCCAACTATGACTTTACGCAGGCCAAAGACATGAATGAAATCCAAAGAGTTTCTGTTCCCATCTTCACCAACTCAGACACATCGCAGCAGATCTCGAGACGCAGGAATTACGCTTTAGGGCAGCCAGTAACTATCTCCTTCTCTCTTCCTCCTCCCCCCTATCCATCCACCATTCACACAGCCATACTGAAATCTTAGGGCTTCGAACAAGAATACCGAGAAATCCTGAAAAATGGCGGTCCTGCCTTCACGCAAATCCTAAAGCACATTCGTGATCACCCTTCCGACGCATGTCTCATTCACTGCTCACTCGGTAGGGATCGAACCGGAGTCTTGACAGCGCTTCTTCTTGCGCTGGTAGGCGTGAATGATGAGACGATCCTCGCTGATTATGAACGCTCTGAGGAAGGATTGGCAGGCTGGAGGTGGAAACTAGAGAAGATCCTAGTCGCGGATGATCCTTGGTTGGGGGAGGATGCGATTGCTCTGGATAACATGCTCAGTGGGAGGTAAATCTATACATATTCTTGTTTGTTAAACTTCTCTACTGACAAACGGGGAAAGGGGGTCAAACCTTCGTGGGACGTTGTAGTGGGTGCGTACAAAGTATGGAGAACCAGAGGAGTACACCAAAGAGGTGTGCGGCCTTACCGAGGGCGATTTGCAGTTGATCAAAGCTCATCTGGTTGATGGTCGGTGATATTACGGTTCGAGCAACATGAAATCTAGATCCTGGCATAGCAAAAACTCGAATCTTCCTAAACTCGGGGAATACGATGGAATTACGTCACAGCCCTATGTTACACAATGGAACTATTCTGAAACGAAGTTCTCATTTTGTATGCAGAGCTCTTTCTTGATTTGCCTGTAACTATAAAACCATCCTAAACCATCCTGGATTGAAGTGCGAGTAGCACGGCCTCCTTTGGTACGGTTTTCATTTTCTTGGAATGCCTTCCCGGCCGTGTGTAACTAATTACAATGCGACATATTTTTGCTAGCTACATCTGTGACAAGAGCTTGCTTACTCTGCCTCCATGCCAAATATCTCGGCAAGACCGGATTTCCCTGAGCATACAAAATCTCCCCCTTATCAACCTTTCCAGGTTGTGCACCAGAAACATCCAATGGAATAAACCCATCCTCCTCGACGCGGGCGACGCGGAGCTCCAGCGGCGCATTTGCAGCGCGCAACTCGGGGAGGTCAAACGCACTGGCAGCCACGGCGTGCTCGATGCTGACACTATTGTAGAAATCAACGAGCGGAGAGATAGGGCGACCAGCTTGCTTTTCCTTGAGGATGTGCTTGAGCAGCGACTCGTTAGACTGTGGGTATTTCTTGGACGACATATTGGCCACAGCTTTGAGCTTGTTGCGGTATAACGCCACGCGGGGGTGAGATTGGGCGCTAGTTGTTCGCGGCGAAAAGAGCGACATAATCAAAACTTCTATCTTCTGATGCTGCAACTGTTTGCTAATTGATTACAGCAAATATTATATTCAGTATTCTTTACCCGTGCAGGGGGCGAGCGAATCGAGGCTAGTGTCGTGATCGCTCTCACCACCATCCTTTACATAGTGCCGTCACTGCTGATGCGGTACATCCCCACAATTCTCGCCTCGGGCCCGGTGCTTTTCCTAGGTATTGAGATCATGCTGGAGGCCGTATGGGAGTCTGCGAAATATTTGGTGTGGAGCAAATGGCTTGTCGTGATGGCTACCTTGCTTGCTTATATATTCCTGGGGTTTGCGCTTGGTGTTGGTGTTGGTATTGGTGCTGCATTCATGGCCTATACTGACTGGGGCTGCTTTGATCTGATATGCGATGCGTCCCTGAAATTGATGGCGAGTTACAGGGTTCTGATTCGTATTTTAGAGAGCGAAAAAGCTGGATTATCTGGATGAAAGAAGCATACCTGTCCGGCGACAACATTACAGGATTTTGCATCAAGGGCTTGAATCAAATGAATATGAGAGTTAGGTACTCACGAGTTCCCAACTCAACTTCAAACCTTGAAGAGGGAACGACCCATCAGAACTCTGAGAAAGAATCTGATGTCAAAATCGTCAGGCTGGATACATCTGTAAGCAGAGCCCTCATTACCTTCTTCAAGAGATTATAACATGTTGACCGTGAACAAGTCTTCGGTGCATGTGTGTTTTCGGTTGATGACATGTTGCCATTCTCGTAAGGCTGATTCAATTCACTCACAGCCACAACCATACCCATCTTTAGACACAGAAGAAATTGAGATTTCTTGTTGCATCATTCACTCAAACACAGCAATATGGTTCTCGACAGCAAAATAGACGCCTGGATCGCCGAAGGGGAAATGGACATCGACCGGATCTTCGAAGGAATCAACGAGTCATTGAGCGGCTTCGGGTTCGACACATCAGAAGCAGAAATGGAAATCCGTCTGAACTTTGACGCGCTCTGCAGCGATATTGATGAAATTCCCCGTCTGACAAAGACGGCCGTGGGGCAATTCCCCGGGCCCTGATGGGGACTTCAGCTATCATCTTCCAAAGCATGCGATATCTCTCTCAGGCTCCATTCTCTAAATCGGCGCTTCCAGAAGCGCTAAAGTTCGATGAATTGTGTCGGGCGGTAGTATGGCCCTACGAATATCGCTCGCGACACTTCTGTGAATGGCGGTCGCCCGCAGATTTCCGGAGAATGATGTTCCAGAGTCTTGCGACAACAGAAGACGGCAAGAAGCTGCCGTTTGATCCGGAAAACTGGACGAAACAGGCAGCGCGCAGAGCCGTCGAGTTCCCCCCTTGGCAGGCTTTTGAATCTGAATTGAAACCTATTAATTGCGATGAGGAGGGCGATGAAATGTTTCATGATGCGGTGGATACATTGTTCAGTCATCAACCTGATATCGATTGTATTTATGGCAATGTGCGCCGTGACTGTTTTCGACCATTGGCTAGGAAGTACCAGGGAGGTGGCTTTTGTCTTCATGAATTGACGATTTCGTCGGAGAGATTGCATGCGCTGGTTAAGCTGCTTCTCGTCGCGCAGTTCGGGCCGTTCAACAGTCTTGATAGTGAGGAGTTTCCAGATCTCGACAAGGTGACAAGCTGTATTGTGAAGGCATTTCATCGGAATCCTGATGTCGGTATCACTTGGCCGATGTTCGATGATGCTGCGAGGGGAACAGTATGTACATCCTCGCCTTTCGAATGCACTCCTAATAACCATTACAGCCCTTCCTCTTCACGTCCTTGTCGCAAATTCTGTCAATTTTGACTGGTCGACTAGACTCCGATTACTATCTTGAGGATCTCGTACCTCAACCTGTAGCAACTTTCTTAACATTCCCCATTATCATGCAACTATGCCTCATCATTCGGGAGAATATTTATTGGGAAGGCTTTCGGCAACTCTACCGCTACTACCCGGAAACCGATCCAGTCGAAGCGCCCACTATTGTTGACAGCATCACTTTCCTTGATGACGCAGCTGTCCTCCTCATCTCCGGGAAGATCATACACACCTGCGAAGAGGCTCTCTTTGGGGCTTTCATCCCTGTCCCTTCCAAGGACGGATATGAGATTCAAGAGCAACATGACCACTGGCCTGAGCTCTTCTCCTGTCTTCTTCTTGAACTGAGCCCCGTACATGATGTTTCCTGGGGCAATATCAGTCGACCTGGCTGGTCGGTAACTAGCGATGAGCTCTGCTTTGGAGGAAAAGACAATGGTGCGGCTTTGGTATTTCAAAAGGGGTTGAAAGAGGCTACTTTTACAAGGAACACTGAGCAGAAGGATCCGGCGTATACAGCGACTGCATGGAGGGGAAATGGTACCATGGAGATCGACGTCGAGACAATCGAAATATGGAGTGACTTATACTCGACGGAGAACGACTGAACTGAAAATCCAGTCTACCGGAACATGTTGTCCCGACTCGGGGTTTCTGCAGAAATGATCTGCTGCATAATGCATGCCCCTGTACCCCGTACGCACTGTGCATAAAAAAAAATTAAAAAATTAAAAAATTAAAACGTTCGAATTATGCACGCTCCAATAAGCTATACCCAAAAAGGAAAAAGCGACAAAATGCCCGACAACGGCGGCGAATCTTCTCCTAAATCCGCCTAACAGGTTTAATTTCCGGCATTCTTGCCTTTCCAATTAGCAAAGAGACCTTCACCGGCAATTCGAAAGTACGCTGCAGGTTGCCCTATCGGGTCCAGCACAGACGGCCAAGTAATCTGATGATCCGTTTGACAGGGAAAAAATAGCTATAGGGGGGAATACCGAGTAGCCGAGTTTCTGCAGAGTCATGGTGAAGGATTTCATGACAGAGGGGGGTCTGCTATAAATGTAGATTCCCCTTTTTTTCGGTCTGCAGCTTGCTGCCGGACTGAATGGTTCTCTATTAATTGCTTCAATTGAATCTTTCAACTCTGTGATTTTTTTGAATATTGAATGCTAATACATACAATGGGTGAGATTCAGCCAGAGATTTACATTCTCAATCGAGACGCTGAGGAATCTGCGCGGTATGCATTTGTCTCCGCTGAAGATCCCTCGCACCGTTAGGGACCAGTTGAACCAGACATCGATCAAGAACTAACATGCTGGGGCTGTAGTCTCAACTGCCAACATGACTTCCTACTCGAAGTCTACGGAAACAACCTGATCCATCCGTCTATTCCTAAATCGAACATTCAGAGCATCGCGGATATTGCAACCGGCACGGGGTATGTACATCACTCAGCGCTGATAAAATTGATGATCAGGGAAAGTAATGAGTGAGATGTATACAGAATCTGGCTTCGAGATGCGGCCACCGTGTTAGGCATGTGGAATCGCAATCCTTCGAGTCCATACTACCTTCACGGCTTTGATATTTCATCAGCCCAGTTCCAGCCCGTCCCTACGCAAACAAACGCAGAAATCTCCTTATCCCTGCAGAACTGTCTCGAGCCTTTTCCATCGGAACATCATGGGCGGTATGATTTCGTGCATGTGCGATTATTGATTGGTGCTCTGAGGAAGGGCGAGTACGAGCTCGCCATAAAAAATATATTCGACATCCTGAGTATGAATCAATGACCATCCTGCTTCAAAATGCTGGTAACTGACAGCATGCAGAACCCGGTGGCTACTTCCAATGGGAAGAAACCGACATGGACTCCATCGAAAGCGATATATCCCCCCAACCACCAAGCCTCATCGAAGCCCGTCGCCTTCTCCTCAGTTCCGTGGACAAATCCGACCTCTACACAAAACCCGCAGAACACATCAAGAGCGAAGCAAAATGCATCGGCTTTAGCAACCTCCATATCGAGAAATACAATAGTACTACAAGACCGCATCTGCGGGACTGGTCCCGTGCTTGGCTTACTCGGGCACTGCAATCGGTGATGCCCATGGCGATGATAAGACTCGGAAAGGCAAGTGAGGAATATCTTGGTAGGGAAATGGCCGAGGAATTGATGGCTGAGTTTGAGAGCGAGTGTGCTGAGGCAATTGTGGGATTAAATATGGACATGGTTATTGGAAAGAAGCCGGAGCGATTGGGGAGTGTTCTGTGAATAATAATGTCTTTTTACTACTGCTATTGTCGCGATACATGAGCGGATCCGGTAATGATACTTGGGACATAATCGGCGTCGTGTGTGGTGACGTCTTCCGGTGTAACGACAAGTCAACACCATTGTTCTTCCTCATTCAGCGAACTTTCCAAATAAACACAACCAGGTATATTCATGAATCTGAAGTATTAACAACATTCTCATACGGTGATTTCCCAATTGGGCAGTTGAGGCCATTTAGTTCCGCATTCAAGATATCATTACGTCAGGGCTCTCTAATCAGTTTCCCACCTCATTCCTCGAAACATGACCCAATATGTATTTACTATTTGCAATAACAACCTGAGCAGTCTGTGGATATTGCCTTTTCTTGTCAGCACTCACTACTACCGAGGTCGGCGAGATATGTCTTATCCGGGTGGTATATAAAGTCAACATGACGGATCACGATCATGATTCCTCCCAATCCTCAAGAGAGCATCACGAAAACAGCGTCGACAAAAGTCATGAACAAGAAACAATGCGACCACCATCCCACCCTGCCTCACGCACTTTATGGAACTTTTCCACTCAATGGTTCCTGGTCCCGCAAGGTACCGGAATCATAGCTCTAATCCTTCACCAATTGGACTATCAATTTAGCGGAATCGAGGTCATTTCCGTGGTAATCTGGATATACACCATTACCTTGCTTGCGCTTTGCTTGTTTGTCTACCTCCTCCGCATCATCCTATACCCTCGACATGTCGCCCGGGTACTGCGAACAAGTATCGTTGAAACCGCATGCATCGCTAGTATCCCCATTACCTTCACCTCGATTATTCAAATGACCACACTGGTCCTGGTTCATTCGTGGGGAAAGGCGTGGGGAATTGTCTCGTACGTGCTATGGTGGATTGATACGGGTATGGCGGTGGTAGCGGTCATGGTCATCCCGTATGTCTTTGTCAAGGTCCAACCGCCGGGCGTCAAGGCCATTTTACCGGGTGTGTTACTCCCATTGATTTCTGCATTGACTTCTGCTGCCGGTGGAGGCGTCATCTGCGTATACGGACAAATCAGCCCGCGTCTCCAAGTCCCAGTTATCATAGTCTCATACCTAGAAATCGGTCTTGCACTTCCAATGGCTCTCGGATTGAGTGAGATATTCGCGACTCGTCTCTTCGACCGCTCTTTTCCAAAGCTGGAACAAATATACCAGGATATGATCCTCTGCGGTCCATTTGGCCAAGGTAGTTTTGCATTCCAGGTTCTCGGACAGGCAGTTTCCAGAGGCGCCTTTGCAGAATACAACCGTGGCACGTTCTTGACAGCTCAAGCTGCACAACCAGTTGCCTTTGCGAGCCATCTCGCAGGCCTGCTTTCTTGGGGGTATGGGACATTTTGGTGGTGTTTTGCGATTATCAGCATTGTGCATACGTTTATCTCGCAGCCAGGTGGGATCAGGGGGTCGCATTTTAGTATGTCGGCTTGGGCGTTGGTTTTTCCGTGGGGAAGTTATCTCTCGCTCTTCGTGCTTATGCAGCGTTGCTTATCTTTTCGCAGGGCGTTTATACAAATGGCGCTGTACAGCTGGGGAGGATTATGGATGCGCCAGCGTTCAAGGTGTGGTCTACAGCGCTTTTCATTTTGATACTTGTCATTTGCATTGTACTTCATATCTTCACTATCAAGGGCCTTATTACCGGAAGAGTCTTGGGTCTTGCGCATGGTTGGAGCAAAAGTGCTTATAGGGACGACACTGGTGATAAGGAGGTTTGACATATAGAATGATACGCTACACTGAAGATAAACTTTGAGCTCCTTACTCTTATTCACTGCTACCACATTTGTCGCATGACTCCCTGGAGATATAGCTATCCTTTGCTCTCTTCTTCTCTTCTTCTTTCAGTATCCATCATCAGCATCACGTTTTCCACACGACTGTCTATCTCATGTTCAATCAACCCGCAAGACTGTTGGACCCTATCTTGATAAATGATTTATCTACATGTACTTATATAAATACCGTGAATGTAATATAATAATGCATTGGGATCCCCTATAATTGACTAGACTTTAAGAATGATATCCTGAATCTATGATGGACTCACAAGTCCTGGCTTTCCAATGATGACCTGGCCTGTACACATCAAATTGCATCACATTCTGAACATGCCCACTGCATGCAGGTGAACAGCAAACCTAAAGATAACATAAGGACTCAAGTACCCATTACATCCACCATCAGCCAGCAGTCTCTCTCCAGCTGGGAGCTGCTATTTGTCACTTTTTGGGCTTTTTCAAACTCTCCAGAAGCTTTTGATAACGATCATACGGACTCCCTGAAACATTTTGAATATGCACCTCTTTACCTTTCCTTGTCCATCCCCGCCCACTGGTACCCAACTTATCAGCGTTATGAACTGACCCTCCCACCATCGGATCCAGCAATGTACTGAAATCCCTGTTTGCCGGGCTAATGAATAATGGGTTTATGATACCCACAGTCCGGCATTCGTTATCCAGGACCTTCAACTCGTTTTCGGGAGTTGTTTCGGATGGATCATATGAGGAACTATAACCGGCAACTTCGTTGTCCGTACCCGATTTTGAGGTTTCTGATCGCTCTGGGTTGAGTATTCGTCTTTCAGACTCTATTGTTGTTTGTATTTCTTTGGGCGACGGCTTTTCGTGTGGCGTGATATGTAGGGCACGTAGGTGTCTGACTGCACCTGGGTATACGGATGAAGTTCGACTAGATGTTCTTCTAGCTGCTTGGACAGAATTCTTGATAGAGATAGAAGTATCCCATAACATATTGGGTGGAATGTATCAGAAATCAGAAATGATATTGATAGTGTGAAGATGCACAATACATGTGGCAAAATCTGAACGGTTGGGATGCAGGCCTTTATATAGGGAAGGTTCTCAGTTATTAGATACTATTGTCTGGCTTTATGAAGTCACATTTGAAGCATTAGTAGTCTGGCTACTCATAAGAAGATGGCTCAGAAGCGGGACTGACATCATCTGTACATTTTTCAATGACCATCCAGCCATTCTTCGGGAATGGTCTTCCAAGATGCTCTGGAGTACGAGGATCCCCGCTATACATGTATCGGCTCAAAGTGCATAAAAGTATTGTTGGTCCCCCACCTGCCTAATGAAGAACCGGAACCATGGAACGCGGTAGACCAGTACTTTAATTGGCAACTTAGCGCAGCTTTCAACCAGAGCAGCATGACTGCTTCCATGTATCCTTTTTCCCCGCATGTAGTCTTAGTGTTTTTGCTTACATTTCATGAAATCATCGTGGCGGCATGAGCCCAACTTAGGACAGCCACCTATATATGACATATATCAAGCAAAGTGGCCATTCGATGTTTTCAAAATCCATAGTACACTACGATTTGGAATTTTATACTATACAGTATACAGATACTACCATGTCTTTTGCTCTTCTCCGATATCAAATCAAACCTCGCTCCCTTCGGCAGATCAACTTGCTCTCAAGAGCTTGTTATCATGGGCAGCAAAAGGGTCAATGTGAGTTGAAATCCAAACTAACTTACACTGCTATTATGTGTTGACAACCGACTTTGATGATTTCTTCGTTCACCCAGCATACCCCGATACCACTGAACCGCCCATTTTGATACTAGACAAGAAAGCACGTGTGATGAAATGGGACGAAGCCAATGCTACATTGAGTGAAGCCTCGGTAATGAATCTTTATCTTGAAACGAAAGATCGATGCTAATGCATCAAACACAGGTTAAGGCTGACCAGGAGTTCAACAACCAACCGAGGAAGGTCCGGGTAACAGAGAAGATCACTGAATTTGAGAAGAACAAGGAGCCAGAATTGGATGAAATGTAGCTAAATTGTTTTTGAGCTCATATAAGTGCTCAGCAAATTGTATTTCAGTATTCCTTGAACCTGAAAAGTTTTCAGGATAGGATGTGTTTTGAAGAATAATTACCCTCTCTTATACGCGAAACTGGATTGTACATCGTTTCCAAAGTAAAATTCGTGTTGGGAAAAATTCCTTGGACACCTCATTTCTCCAATCGCTCGAAATAAGCCCTGATCCCTCTATCCGGTTTCAGCTACGTACACCTGGTTATACAATGGAACGCGCTTGAAAAGCGACGCTGGAGGATCATCCCGGTCTAAATAACCCTGAATTCGACCGGCAGCATTACGATGTTCCGGTCAGCTTCCCAGGCAATCGCCTCGCTCTCGTAGTTAAAGTGCAAAATAGGGAACACCTTCAGCTGTCCGGAGTCCTTTGCATTTGGGAGAGAAAGCATTGCTCCCGCTCTGAGTGAATGGAAGCAACAATGGTCATCACATTGACCACGCATACGTATCGATTACAATCACCGTTTCAAAAGTTCGCCCAACGAGACCTTTTAAACATTTGCCTAAGGAATGGCTAACAGGTTTAACAAATCACTCCCCGAGAAATCCCCAGGAAGCTGAGTCGGGCGGAAGCCGAAAATGACAATGAAAACGATGCCTTTTGGGCTGTAGAGTAGGACATGTCCTGCAGCACAGAGGAGGTCTCAAGTCATTACTCTAGAGCAATGGTAAATATAATAAGTACTTGTCTCCGCCGGGAATTATGCTGGAATTAAGCTTGAGTCCAGTTGTCGACGATGCTAGTATGTCTGTATCGTCTGTTCGACAAGAATCTGTTTTTGCATGGAATAATCACATTTGGAAAGCACTTCGCCAATCTAAGTCCTACTCATACGTAGTTATCAATTAGACGGCAACCATAAATCTATCAATGATACTCTCTATATCTACATAGCGCTTCTTACACAAGACGTAGCACAAAGAGAGACAAACAACATTCAAATAACCCAGAAACGAAATCATTTCCGCAGCAGCAGCCTTTTTTCAGAATCAGAAACCAAGGTTTACAGTAGCCTCCTGTGCAACTCGCTCCATTGTGCTAGCAGTGGAATATTCGTGAGAAATCATTCCTCCAGGGAATCCATGGAATATCGCAGGTAATACGGACGATTTCCACAGACCCAGGTCATGTTTGTTGTTGACCGAAATTGTCAACAAGAGGAAGATGATGCCCAATAAGATAAGCAGACCCGGTAGGATCAAAAAGGCCCAATCCACGGAAACGTACACCTGAGGTACGTACGCTATGCCTTGGACAGTCTGATTACTTATATTTCGGGCGTATTTGGTCATGGACACTGCGATGTTGCTCATCACGTCGGCAAAGTTAGGTCCGTTAATACGTTGCAGAGCCAAATCTGGGGCGGTCTTCATGCACCAACGCCACAGTTGGTCTGTATTATTGTAGAGCATACTCAACGTGGTGACTCCGTTTACCCAACTATATGAGGGATCCTCGGGAACTGGACAGCCAGCAAACTGGGCATTCTCCCACAATGTAGATTCGGGTGGCCAATTTTCCTTGGTTAATGTGACATTGACGAGTGCGCCACGCTCAGGTTTCCAACATTTTCTATCCTGTTGTCTGCCGTATTCAATCGCCTTCGAGTCCTTGAATGAATCCCGGTATGGGATAATACTATCATTTCCTGAATAAAATATTTCTCCAAACTCTGGAGAGGATGTCTGGATCGATGGGACGCCCTTGGAGACAGAGACATTGTATGTTTTCACACATGGTGATAGAACACATTTTATGACATGGTTGATTTCCAGTTTCTCTTTGAACTTGGCAGCGGTACTGTTCCAAAGAGGCGAGAGTTCAATATATGAGACAGCCATGAGCGGGCTCCATACTCCCAGAATACTCTGGTTTAGATACGGGCCAGCTCGATTATTAACTTTCGCTATTTGTTCGGTTGAAAAATCCAGCACAAAATGGCCACCATAGACGGTGTCTTGCCAAGCGCCCTCGATAGCATTATCAAACCAAGTTCCATCTGAAAGGGTGATGCTGCAAGGTACAGCCTGAGCCTCATGGCTGCTGGTGTTGAATGAAGCAATGTCGCAGCCAACAAAAGTAGCTGCAGATGTGACATTTTCACATTTACTGCACCAACCCGCAGACTGGAAAGTAGGCCAGGTACAATTTCCTGAAGGACAGGTTGGGTTTAAATCGAAATTTCCTGACCACAGCCCAGTCTCAATTGCCCCAAAAAAAAAGATCTGAAGTAACACCAGGGGTGGGTTTAAATGCAAGAACTGCTTGTTCAGCCACTGCAGTGCTAGAGCTGCTGATAACTTGTCTGACAGGAAATCGAAGAACTTGCTGAATAAATGGATCAAATGCGAGGCTGAGGACGGTGATAATAGCTCCAAGTGACAGAATGAAAGATCCCTTACGCGAGCAGCGGAGTAATACCATCACTGAGCCCCAAGGGCCGCGCGACTTGCATCATCAAACGACTGTAGGTCATATACCGGACGCTTCTTTCTACCTTGAAACCATATCCATTTGAGTTGCCAATCGAGGTTCTGACCATACAGAGTAGAGCGGACTTGGATCCAGTCGCTAAGATAGACACGATCGTATTGAGTGTTAGACCCTTGGGGAAATCGGGCATTGCTTTCTGGCGTAACCTAGCAAGACGCTACAGATAGCGATGAAGCAAGCGATGCTGAAAGTAATTGAAACAGTCTCCCAAAACCATATATCCAGGATCAGGAAGTCACATTTTGAGACAACATTCTTCACTTTCGCGGTCGGTTGAGGAACGGATAAATGGAGAGGGATTTCTTCGCCCTCGTCCTCTGCCCTGGTTGTGCTGAATATTCCTTTCGGTCTCATATTAGGTGTGTTATAGAAGGCCCAAGATAAAAAGAGATAAAAGGGGAGAAAGAAGATTGTTGAAAGAAATGTGTTTTTGTACAGCTGATCAGCGACAAGGCTGCGCTACCACTTCCAATCGTCCAATCTTTATCCAGATTGGAAGTAGTACAACAGACAAACACATAATCGGTCAACGAGGCTGTGAGATGCGCATCTTTTCAATCTCACTCTTATCGATGTAATTCAATGCGTCACCATGCCACCAATGCGGTGTCAGAAAACAAGATCTTGCCGCTATGATCATGTAATTCCACCACCAGACGCAACAGATGGGACAACAGCGAGCTGAAAATAATTACCATCCTAACGAGCAGCTAGCAAGTCTGCAACAGACAGTTCTTCTCACACAGCAGCAACAAGCGCACGCAAACTGCGGCCGTAGGGGCAGCCAACAGTTGACCCTCTAAGGAAACCCTAACCCAAGCTGACAGACCCGGAAGTCTTTGATGGTCATGATTAAATTTTTACCATCAATATCCAGTCAAGCTGCGTGCCAACCTTGAAGTAGATAAGGATGCTATATGAAAGCAACGTATGTGACCAGACACGGTACCCCTTCGGCCGCTTGGTGGGCGAGGCTGGGAAAACAGCTACCAAGAGCAAGCCAGATAATATAATGAAGACGGTAACAACTGGTTTTATAATACCAAGAATCCTAAATAGACAGCACCTTGAGCCGGGAGACAAACATGTATCAAAGCACTTCAGCTTCAGAAAAGGGGCGGTTTTAAATTCGGCTACATCTCATTGCAAAGTGAATGGAAAAGAACCAACTGCCTTGCCCATGAGCCAATAACGGCGGAATGACATATTTACCTCGCCTCTAATAAGCCACAACTGCCGTAGCTTCACTGCTCCTCTCCCTCGCCCTGTGAATGCTGCCCGTCCCTCGTCTCCCCGCAAGGCACGGAATGGAACCCATGTCAACCAGCCTTGATGCATGGCTAAGCGCATCATCAACAGTCGATGGGCTGGCCTGCTAATCTTTGCAAAAGGCGCGGTACAGCGAGTTGCAGAAATCGCATCGAATACACAAATCGGGACCTAGAGGACTTGCTTCGTCCCTTTCTGATTGGCTTACCTTTGCGTCCCCTGTTTTACTTGCGTTTTTTGCTCGTCAACCAACATGGACTTGATCCTGCATGGAATGCCCGATATCGCAGAGTGGACAGACAATGCCATAGTATGGCTCAAATCACTTTGCCACACGGCGAGGAAAATTAAGAGCTCATTTAATGTCCTAATAACATTCAGGCAAGACGAGAATTGTGTACTCACCTAACGGGATTCTCTTCCCTATCATACGAGACGTAAGATTAAATCTCGTTGAGCCTACGCTAATCAAGTCAACAGTCTTGGTTGCCTAATTGTTGACGGTCTTACACCGTTCCGACCGAAAGTCTCATCGACCACTACTACGCAATCGTGGTTATAAAAACGCCCGGTCCTTTTGGGCGTGTCTTCGCGTCTCGTACCTAAACAGACTAGAGGCTCTTGTATCGGATGCGGAAAAAGCACCGAGGCTTTGCGGGCTATTGTTCAACTTGAGCCTCGCCATACCGCGGTTATGGAAACAACACCAATGAATAATCGGGATGCTGCTGCGGGTTTCTCATCCGACAACCATCAGGGTGTTACAAGAAGTAAGACCGCCAGCGACAAAGCGAGCCAGCGATGTTACGTCTTCAACGAATTTCCGCCATGGACGACACGGAGAGTGATTTAGCTTTAATCTCCTACGGAACAGAAACAAGAAGCTCGAAACCCCATGTCTTCGTTCCTAATCCTGGCCCAGACACAATCCCAACCCTGAATGACGGTGCAGCTTTACAAGGTAGAACTGTATAGGTCATAGTATGACTCCAGCTGTTTTCAAAAATGGTTGAACAACGCTCACCTTCTCTTCTACCCCGGGCTTCAGCAAAAGTTATTTCAAGAATATGAATATTCTCTCTTATTGAAAATACCCTCTTGAGCAGCTCGGAGCTTTCTATATCTGGAATCCTTCCGCGATCTGAAACACCAGAAAGAAAAGCGTCCTAATTGGGAACGGTACTCGTTGAATCCCAAACATCATCACCATTGAAGTACATCTTGCAGAAGATGGTTCTAACAAGACTACGTTCAGCCGGGAGAATTCATTTGATTTCCTGCTCGTTCGTTCCTTCGACCTTCTGAGCTGGTCTGGATGATACAATATGCTGAACTTCACCAAGAGTGCTGTACATCGAGTTGCAAGATTGCAAGCCAAATTCCCAAGCCAAGGCCCCTACTTACAGGCTTCTTGCTTACATCGAACGTCCCATGTATGCTGGGGTCACTTCTATGGCTCTCGCATTCTCACCCACCCCCACAGTTTGGTTTCCGGTTCTCTGCCACCAAACAGGCCTCTTATGTGAATACTTCGCTGATAGCCTCTGGTGAGATTTTCCCTCTGGGCAGAGCATGCTTTCGGGCACAATCCGCACCAATCTGCGTTTGAAGCTCACAGTCCATGTATGTCGTCCAGACTGGTTGAATTGTCGCTGCACCAATTGCAAGTGGTATGGTTATGTGATGAGCCACGGAGGTTCCCGGGGTCACAGAGTGAAAGGACGACGCTGGAGCAATCAGGTGGCTCAAGTCGCTCGGAAAGATTGTGCGGAGCATTGCTTGCTAATAAATATATACCTCAACGAAATTCATGCATCCTCAGATATTCAAAAGTGGTCAGTGCAGCGTATTCCACCACAAAATGGTGCAAGTTCCAGGGAACTTCTTTTATCGAAGGCATACTCTTCGAGTTTCTTCGGGCGCTGGGCCAGTTCCATGGCCTGCTCTTGTTAAGAGACAGTGCGAGTACTTGAGAACGTTCCAGCAAGAAACAATTGCGCCAACTTTGAAAGCATGCTGAACTACTCCCGCAATACATCTCAGACGTGACTACCAACAGTTCAGTTAGTTAGTTAGTGCCTTTTCCTGTTTTGCCTTGAAAAAGGGGCAAATATTATCGTGTTGTTGTGATTATATGCTGGCAAATACCCGATACCAGCCAATCTCAAATATAGCCATACGCAACGTCGCCTGCGGAACTATCATCCGAGTTTGTGGGGCATTTGGTAGAAGCTTATACTACCGCTGCACTACATTACCATGGTTACAGCTAGCCGGATGCACAAGAATAAGATATCTGTCCGGTTCATACTTGGCGAGATCATCCAAAAGCAATTACATACGGCAGTTTATTTTTTTTTTATTTTTTTTGGTTCTCGTGAAACGACATCGGAACTTGTCCTGGAAAGTCATGGCATGAACGCAAAATGTGCGTCTTGCTCGTGCTTTTGGTTATACTAGCCCTGTGTAGATCTATACTACACTGGTCTCATCTATATCACCCTACCACTGTTCACGATATGCGGTCGACGGTGAACCGCGGTGTTGTGTTGTACTCTCTGCGTCTGGATGCAATGGCGAGCTCACGGCGTGGCTCTTTTACTCAGTACCCACCCGTACCTCAGAGAGGGAGAACATGTTGAATCATGGGACATATGATATATTATCCACGCAAACTACGTGGATTTCGCTACAATCGACAAGCGGCAATCGACGACATGGAATCCCTAGCCACGGTGGGAGCATTTAACTCTAAAGCCTCGATCAATTCTGGCGCCAGCGTGGCTGTTTTCCCTTATGGGGGGGTTGTTTCATGCATTTACCAAGCTTGCGGATGCTCAAGACGGTTTTATATCTAGTTCGTGGGTTCATTAAGCACTGGATTCGTTATCACGGAGCGTTGTACATGTTTGTGGATGGATGTATTGAAACACATTGCTGTGCATATGTGTATGTACTAGCATCTAACGTTAATCCTAACAATTATATCTCAATATAATGTATACAACATCGGGGTATCCCAAACATTCATTTAAACAAACAATGCACCCCCCTCCCCCCTCATCCTCAACAGGAAAGAAGCCGCTACCAAATCCTCTTAGCAACCATCTCATACCTCTGCACATGATCAAAACTCCCCTCCTCACTCCCCTTCTTCACCTCCTTCTCCTCATACGCGCGCACCCTCTTCAATCCCTCGGGGTCATCGGCATATACCCACCGGCGTCTATCTTCCCCGACTTCAACGACGCCCCAGCCGCCGATGCGTTTGCTTCCTTCGACTGCATAGCCGCGTGGCTTTGCGGTTTCGGTGGGATTGTTTGGTGGGGGTTGGGTGTGGGGGTGGGGATGCGCGCGTTCGTATTCAGCCAGTTTCATACCCTGATACCGTCTGCGGGAGTACGCGAGGAGACCCATTCCCAAGAGGAGTTTGAAGATAAGCAGGACAAGGAAGAGGGTTATTAACAAGATGACGGTGAAGATGTAAACTGATTGTGCAGGGGTTGGCATTGCGTTTGCGAGCACACTGCGGAAAATATTACTTATATGCGCCATCGAGGACGGGACGATTGTTTTCAGTGTTAGTGGCGGTGCTGATTGCGCTGGCGCTGGCGCGTAGTGATTATGTATCGAAGAGAGAGAAGTCGCTTGCATTGTTGAGGAGGGTTGTTGGGGCAGAGATGCGGCGAGGAACATTTTGTATGTTTGTACCGAGACGCGGAAGAAGAGACAGGATAGTGGAATGACGGGGAGACCGAGTCTGCGGGTGAGGTTTTGGTCGCCGAAGGCGTTGGTGTAGTAATCCTTCGTTAGGATGTCGAGGAAGCGGCCGTAGATGTTTGGTCGGACGTTGTTGAATTTGTTGATGTAGGCGTGTTTGAGCCAGTCGACTAGCATTTCCGATCCCAAGACGACGAGGAATGGACCGAGGACCTGTAAGAGACTCGGGAGGAAGGTGTTGACTTGGCTAAAGGATGCAATTAGGGAAGATGGGAGGATAGTGAAGGACTGTGGGAGGATAGAGGATGCTGTTCGGGGAGGTGTGGAGAGGGGTGTGCTGTTTGTGCTTGTTGAGGAGTTCCCGCTGATACTCCAGGTTGAGCCTAGGCTGCCGACGAAGTTGAAAGCGCCTGTTTCGACGATATTGCGCGAGGCGATTATCGTGAGCATGAGCCAGAGTTGGAAGCGCTCGACCACGTCTGCGCAGGTGAGTTGGAAGAGGTTCTCTTTTTCGAATTTCTTGAACACGGTCGATTTGATCTCCACGAACTGGTTGGAGAGTAGGAGTGTGATCAACGCATTCGAGTAGGAGTTAACAGCCACGTTCAGCGTCATAACCTGATAAAACAGCGACGTAGCATGAAGCACCGTGTACGCCAGCGCAAGCAGAAACAGCCCAAACGGACGAAACACCTTACTCCGTCCATCCGGCCGCCGCTCCAGTGCTTCTCGAGAGAACAGACACTCCAGCACATCCTGCCCAATAGCACCAAGCAGCCGATCACTGACTTCGAGGACGTTGTAGATCACATAGAGCTTAATCGCAGCCTGTCCGCGAATCCAGTGATACATCCGACTCGCATCAAACCGCATAAGCACCCAACACGTCACAATCATAAGCAATCCCTTCAGAATATCCGCCTTATCATCCGGAAGCAGCGCAGAGGGAATCGACTTCTGTCGTCGATGATGCCGATACGTCTCGGCCCGATGCCGCCGTCGCGGCTCCGTCGGAGCTCTAGGACGCGATTCTCGCTCAATAGCCTGTTCTTGTTTTGTTCGAAATCTCCCGTCGAGCTCCGGACTGCGTTGTGGTTCAGAACCAGCCGAGATAGAAGCAGCCTTGTTCCTCCGACGCCATACCCGTCCAACACCATTATACACAAACCCAGAGATATACCGGAATTCAACACCGAGATTCACAACCCATGATTCCAGTAGAATGTACAATGCTTTGACAAAACGTAGAGGGAGTATCGTAAATGAATAAAGCCATGAATCGAGACATGCTAGAAGCCCAAACCAGAGCACCTGCTCCACTGCCGGAGGGAGCATTAGAAAATTGACCAATCGTTCGAGTTTCACCCGCGCGGACTCGTATGGAAAGTCGGACGTAGCGGAGCGATGAATGTACAACGGTGACGGCCGGCCAGAAGCAAGCTCTAGTTGCAAGTATGTAGGTATCGAAACAGGCGGAAGGGGTATAGACTGAGGCATAGAAGATGGGAGAGCCGGCTCCGCTAGCTGGGGTGGTGGCGCGAGGCCATGATTATTATGATTATGATGATGCTTTGGTTCGGGTTGTTCCATGCGAGTTATAGATGGTCGATCCTGTCTGGGGCGTGACGACCAGGTCTGCGCCAGACGCTCATTATTCGAAGAAGCGGGCTTCTGTCGCTGCGACGACGATGCTAACGGGGTCGAAACCGTCCTCGACACATGTGGCCGCCCATTGCGCGATGAAGAAGACACCGGCCTCGTCCCCGGACTCAACGCTTCCGGCAGCTCATCCAGATGAAGATCCCTACTACCCCGAATCTTAGCAATATCCGTCGATATCCTCAAATCAGCCGGAAGCTGTAACTGCGGTGGCGCCATCCCATCGCCAGACCCCGACCACGAAGCCGTCGTATACGTGTTATCAGACATAACCCGTCGACCGTACTCCGGCGAAGCCTCAGGAACCGGGCGAAGCGGAATCGACTGCGGTGACGACGTGAGCTCGTGGATCCTCGACGGCGATAGCTTCAGTATCCTTTCTCCCTCTTTATCCCTGTCTTGGTTTCGTTGCGGAGTGACTGCCCCGGACCCTTCAATATCCTCCCCAACTGATCCACGATGAGTGCCCTCAGTCGCTTTCGTACCCTCAGGAGATAGCGGAACGTCCAAATTCCCATTACTACCGCTGCGATCCGTCCTAATCTCCCCGTTCACAGTATGTGGCTGAAAAATCGAAGGACCATCCAGTAAGCTCGTCGTCGATCGCGCACGAGACCGCTTGGGGCGCCATTCCGAGCCGGCTGTTTTCTGTCCTTGGCCTTGTTCCTGTTCGTCTTTTTCCTCCGCTGCAGTTGTAGTCACAGGATCCTCCGCGATAGCTTCCATTTTATCTGCTCGCGCTGAAGGAGGGGGTTCCGGTATTGAATGCATCGAATTAGAATCGTCCCATCGCGTGTTCGTATCTGTAGCCGTTGTCTTCTCAGATTCCGTCATATCTGCACAAATCCTGTTACTCAACCCGCGCGGAACATTTTCCTCAGCATTATTTCCACTGTTCTCATTGCCGTTGATGCTCTCATATTCATAATTCCCAGACGACTGGTCGTGTGCTGGCGCTGTGGCTGGAATCGAAGCGGAATCGGAGGCTGAAGCTGAAGCTGGCGGTGGCGGAAACAGGGGCGTAGGGACGGCCATTTAGGAAGGGAGGTGAAAGAGCGATGGCGGACATGGGGTGATTATTCGTAGCAGATGTCGTTCAAAGAGGGATCATTGCTGTAAGTGCGGAATTGTTGTGGAGGGCTGAAAGCTGAATGAAATGTTGGTGTCGCGGTCTGGATTGGTGATGAGATGATGCTCGAGGCGGGCGGAGGTTGGTTTAATGATAACGGTTCTGATATTACGCAGGGAGTGGACAGGTTGCATTATGCATGTCGCATGTTTTTTTTTTTTTTATGTGTTGTAGATTTTTATTGGTCTTATAAGAACGTTATTGAATCGATTATCTTATGATATTTGCCTCCTCTCATGCGCCCAGAGAAACTGCGTTTATATATATCGGGAGATGTCTCTACACATATAACCCTCTCGTTTCCAGTCAAGTAATAGATTGCTTATCATAAGGTACAGGGTATTTACAGCTCTCTATCATAACAAAATGAAAAGAAAACAGGTGGTCAGTTCAGGTCATCATATGCAGAAGATTAAACCAGCTCTTCCAACGCTCAAGCTCATTAAAGGAAACAAAAAGGAAAAGGAAATTCTTTTGTGTGCAACGAGAAAGTCACCAGGACGCTATCAGAAGTTGCCGTCGTTGCGGTAGGGCCGGAATGGCTGTTGTCCGGAGTCTTGTCCGGTGTATGTGTGGTAGGCAGGAGAGGTTCTTGGTTGGATTGGTGTTTGGGAGGTCATGGAGGGATCGAAGGCGTGGTAGTTTCCACCATTAGGCTGAGGGGGTTGGTTCATCGGGGTAAAGGTTCGTTCGGGATACGCAACCGGTGCGACGGCAGGAGAAGCGCTTCGATTGAATGGGGTGAATGATGGCATTGGATAACCGGGTTGTGCAGTTGCACTTGGAGCAACCGGGGCAAAGGTACGAGTCGGATAGTCCGTCTGTGCTGATGGTGAGATGGCAACACCAGGAGTCATCGATCGGCCATACAGATCAGGAGCCGCAGTGTGAGACCGGTACGGAACCGGATTAGGAGGTCCATAAGCGCCGTAGCTACGCTCCTCAGTCATTCCCCGGTATCCAGGTGCTGGGGTAGACCGGGCCGTGGTGGGTGCGGGAGTGAACCGTGAGGGCGGCGGTCGAGTGGCAGGCGTGTTTGAGGGCATAGGAGGGATGTTGACTGGTAGAGGGGGTACAGGTGGTGCTGGTGACGGTCCGCGGTCCAGAGGACTGTATGTCGAAACTGCGGTAGATTCGGAGAACGCAGACGTCTCAGTGGCCGTTCTGCTTAGCCCGGGATGCTCATCGGACCACGACAGGTCAGGAAGTGCAGGGTTGCGGTCTGCCGCTGCAGTTCCCGGACGCGAGGGCAACGTTGTTTGAGTCGTCGAGCGAGAGATCGTTGTAACGATGGGTCCCTTGTCTTCACCCTTCCCAACAGTTGGCAACGTTGGTTTGACACTCGCACCCATGTTTGGCTGTGTCGGTGCTCGGTCTTGCAGAGCCATTCCCTTGGCTAACGCCTTGTTAACCTTTACCTTGACGATGCGCATCACACGGGTATTGATCTTGCGGCGACAATAAGCTGTCAAAGTACCATCGCGCGACGGGATGTGGTGAAAGAGGAAAATCAGGTAAAGAGCGATAGCGATCAACAGTTTGATGACGGACAGAACCCAGATGACCAAGGTGAACAACATGGAAAACAGGACCACGGCTCGCAGGTTATTGTTTACTGCCAGGATCCTCACATTCCCAAAGAATTGCGCGGCCCCGCTGTCATCGGATTTCTCTGCGTTCTTTCCACCAGGGAGAAGGTCCATCTGCATCACGGAATACAATGTCATGGCATTGACGACTTGACGCGGTCCGTCGGCAAAAACAGTGTTCATCCAGGCTGCGTAGTCAGTACGAGTCCACAATCACGGGATACACAAGACTCACACTCGAACGAGAAATAGGCAAACAAAGCCACATATTCCGCCCCCTTCTTACTCTTGGTCAACTCCGCAAACACCAGGAAGCGTTTCCACCCGCGACCTCTTCTTCCCGGTCGAATACTTTGAATGCGGACAGCGAGAGAGTTGAGGTAGCTGCGTGCGATACTTTTCGAGCGGATGGCGCGGATGGCAACCATCCATCGGTAGATCAACAGAGCGAAGGAGATGATGATACAGACGGCGTAAATCCAGCGCGAGATATGAAACGGGATGGTGGGTTCGATTTGACCGGCCCATCGAGAGAAGGCAAGGAGGTTAACGGCAGTAAAGGTATCGACGCCATACACGGCCAACGAGATGATGAGAAAGAACCAAAGGAAGAAGTAAGAGAAGGGTGTTAGGCAGGATTCAGACTTGAAATCGTCGAGGTTCTAGAAATGTCATGGTTAGTCTTCGTTGTCGCATAGCAATTGAAGCTACACTCACCACATAGTCCCATTTCTCCTCAAGAGAAATCGGTCCCTTTTCACGATCACCACAGCAGCGCATCTTGCAATTAAAGTCCCGACCCAGCAGGGAAAACGGCCAAGGAACGTTTATAACGAATGTAAAGAGAAACAGTAGTGAACGATGTAAAACGACTTTCGCGGACCAGCCGGACGAAGTCGCGATCGCAACCAACAATGACAGAAACAACAAGCAGCAGCAGCAGCAGCAATCAATGCGCTGAAAAGAAAAAGCGCTGGGAAGGATATTTTAAGAATATCTTATAAACGACAGCTGGGGGAATAATGAACGACACGCAAAAACGATGGAGAGTTGGATCAACAACGCATGGCCACTGGACGGTCGGAGCGAGGATAGTGAGAGACAGCTGGACAAGATGAGGTTTCAAGGAGGCGCTAGACAATCAATGCTTTGGCGCCGCGATGGAGAATAAGTAGGAGCACAACAGCCTGCAGGACCAGGATGGCCGGCGCGTGCGACCCGTGGGGATAATGTGGGCTTATAGAATGAATGGACAGGGCTGGAGATAATAAAGAATGAGAAATGAGTGAATGATGCCTGAATGAGTGACAGAAGCAATGCAGGCAAGTCAGAAACAACTAAAGAATGGATGAAGAGAGTGAATGAAGGAGATGAAACAGAGGGGTCCCTGTACACACTGGTCATAACAGGGCTGATTTTGAATTTGAAACACTCCCATCCACATTAATGCCCCTGACCATTCTTGGCTGGCAGAGACCCGTGGTTCCTCAATGCTTAACCCGTCTACTGAGCTATTCTTGTAGCTACAGAGTACAGAGTACAAAGTATAACTACCTATAACTACCATCACTGTGCAGAATATCTAGTTACTTCGTAACTAGTTAGTTACTTGTTAGGCATGCATAAGCGCCACTTGGACCAACAACCGTGTCAGACCCGGAGGAGACCCGCGATCGACTCTCCTCAAGCAATCCGTCCCACACTAGCATTTCCCGGCGTTTCCCGTTTCTTATCGGGTAGGTATCGGCAACCTCGGTTACGTGGGGCACGTGCTCATCCACAGTTTATGCACATTATGCATATTGTACATATCATGCACAAGTGCGTACCCTAATGGCATCGCAAAGAGTCTAGCTGGCAGAACTTTTATAGACACCATGGGAAGTGAGTTCCCAGGCAAGGCGTTGTTGGAGTAATCAGTGAGAAGGGAAACCCAATGGTGTTAGCGAATAGGCATCCCGAATAAATACAGAGAGCGCGTCGAAGTGAAGAAGCTCAGAGGAAATGGCGGGTCCCTCTTATTGCTCCCTCGTAAAGTGTCCAAGAAGATCGCTTACCTCCTGCATACAAGTAGCAAGCAAAACACCGTCACCCGACCAAATTCTATGAACAGCCAACGCTCGATCCTTCCCTGCCCAAGGACTTTCCCGTTCAGAGGACATCCATTGGTCTGCGCGCACGGCTTTGGACTCATGGAAATGAACCGTATGATTCAGACTCGCAGCCACTCCTAAATCCTCGTACTTCGCATCATCTTGGACCCCCGTAACAACACCGAGTAAGTATGCGTCAGTTAGGAAAGCCAAGGCTGCAAGATGAGATTGCACTTTATTCTCGTGTATAGGTCCTTTGGCGCGCATCCAGTAGCGGATCATCGTGTCGGCAGGGTCATCGGAGTATTCTACCCCTTGTTAGAAGGAAGCTTGTACGGAAAAGCAAAATAGTCAAAGGTAACAGACTGTTCAGAATCTTTCCCGTTTGGATTTCAAGAGGTCCCTCTACTTCATATGTCTCCATTTCGGCCTGATCCGGCGGGCTGAAACCGGCCGGCATCTTTTTCCCATGTTCATATGGAGCACCGCCGCCTTCTCTCCCCGTTATTCCAACTGCGGATGCAAAGCTCACTGTCGCGGTAGCAATTATCTGTCCGCCCTGGAATCCTCGAACCATGCGCGTCGCGAAATTCTTGCTTTCGTGCGTCCTTTCCACGTGATATTCGATCGGAATTTTTGATTTGCCAGCATGAAGGAAGCAAATTTGCATACTGTAGACAATGAGAGCTTCACTAGAGACCGTGTGTTGGGCAGCTACCAGGCACTGAGCAACCATCGTACCACCGTATACGCCTCGAGTGCCGGTGAACGTCCACGGTGGACGGGCAGTGATGAAGACATCCTGGAAATGCGCAAGTTAGCATATGTGTCGGAAGTGCTGTATGTATATCTTGTACTGGTCCTCTCGGGAACGGATTTCACTTCGATGGTTTGTTCGATTGGTGACTTGGTGGATGGACTCATTGTGTAGAGTGATATTGGTTCTTTGAAACCCCGCAAGGAATACGAGCTCCTTTATATGCTTAAGCCACAAACAACCCAGCCACAACACATTGCGTATTCCTGCTGCGAGGAATTTAAAATTTCGATCAATGGTGGAGGGTCGCTTTGTAGTACTTGCAGCTGCGACGACAGCTTTGTAAAATGAGTGAGTTACCCTGCTCCGGACAGGAAATCGGTTGGGCACATGTATAGAGAAGGAGAAACTCTGCACTCATACTTGGCCGAGAGTAAAATATCAGTTCCTGATACTTGTTGTGGCTTAACTATATACGCGATAAGATCTAGGAACGATGCACTGTTGCTCATTGAAGACAAATTGTCATTTCGGGGGGGGGGAGCTATATACATTTGGATAAATGGCCCCTGTTTCAAGATTGCTCCCGAATTGGCGTCAGCAACTCCCCATGATCCAACGCATGTTCAAGATTCCGCAATGCCAGCAACTCCATCTCCCGCTTAGTCTCAACAGTCGTCGTGCCAATATGCGGAAGAAGCATAACACGGTCATTACTGATAAGGCCAGGATGTATTCTGGGCTCATCTTCATAAACATCCAATCCTGCAGATAGAACCTTCCCGCTGTTTAAAGCATCCACTAGCGCTGCTTCATCGATTAGAGAGCCTCGCGCGGTGTTGATCGCCACAACGCCATTTTTCATTATCTCGAACTGTGGCTGCGAAAGAGTATGCCGCGTTTCTGGGGTAGCTGGGAGATTGAGGCTTAGTACGTCCGACGACTGGAGCAACTCGTCAAAAGTGACATAGGTCGCTGACCCTAATCACGGTTAGAATGATGCTATAGTCATCGTGGCTGGTAGTCTCACCCTCTTTATCTTTGGATAGTCTCGACCGATTGTGGTATATTATCCTCAGTCCGAATGCGCGAGCTCGATGAGCTAGGGCCTTTTGACGTTAGCTACTTGCTGAAAAGGGGGATAAAACCAACCCTACCTGACCAATGGCTCCCATGCCCAGTATACCAAGAGTCTTACCATAAGGATCATGACCAAGAGGTGCTCCCTCCTTCCACCTTCCATCCCTTAGTGCTTGCAGAGGAATCATTGCATGTCGCAACGCACCCAGGAGCAAGAACATCGCCACATCTGCCGTGGCATTCGCAACGACGTTCGGGGTATTCGAGATACGAATGTTCCGCTCCGTACAGGCAGATATATCCATACCATCATACCCAGCGCCATTGAGACCAATATACTTGAGTGAATCTGGTAGTGATAGGACTAGTTCTTTGTCGAACGGTCCGGTCTCTTTTGTGGAATTGGTGCGGTAGAGGCCGGCAACATGATTGAAGTTACCCTGTTTGCAATTCTGGAGGAACTCATTCCTGTTCCCTGTAAATTGAAGTACATCATACTTGGTGCGGAGGCGCTCACACTCCTGCTGAGTGTGCTGGAGACTTCCGACCAGGAGAAGACCTGGCCTCGCCGGTGCAGACATTGTGAATTGTCTAACAGTAAAATGTGAACTTAATGAAACACTGGAAACATTCGAAGAGGAGATCTGTCAGTTGTTAACACACGCGTATACGCCGAGAGATAAGATAGGCGACTCGTACCGAAGCGATTAGAGCGTTATAACTCCCGGGGAGAGATTTCGGACACCGAGTGTGTACCGTACTGTATCTGACAGATGCAAATTGCAGTGAAAATCGGTTATTTCTCATTCCGCGCTGGGGTGTTTCCTGTAAGATAAATCGTTTCAATGCTTCGCGAACCCCTCACTATTCGGAGGATCCCGAGAATGCGGCCGGCAAGCCGTGCATTGGCCGAAATATATATGTGCAGGATTCGGTGAATCAGTACGTTGCCGATCTCAACTATGAGCAAGGACTCGCATAAAAGGTGCAATAGTCCAACATTCACAGATTGATGGGACTGACAGTTAGCGAGCAATAATAATGTCGCGATTTCAAAATATCATCGACCCACCACCCGACGCTGCTTTCTCTCTGGTAGAAGCATACGCACGCGATACATTTCCGCAGAAAGTCGACTTGTGCCCTGGATTCTATCGTGATGAGAACGCGCAACCTTGGATACTTCCTTCAGTTGCCCAAGTAAGTTTTTCTTTTTCTTGTCGTGGCACGTCTAACGTCAAGAAATCCCCAGGCAAAGAAGCTTCTGCACGACGACCCAACCATCGACCATGAGCATCTGCCTCTTTCCGGCCATCCTGGTCTCGTGTCAGGTGCAAGGCGACTAGTCTTCGGTACCGAAAATATTGATGCACTCGACCGAATTGCCTCTATCCAGACTGTAGGAGGAACCGGAGCAAACCACCTGGGAGCGCTGTTCTTGTCCAAGACCCTTCGACCTGCGAACGCCTGGATTCCTGATCCGAGTTGGATCGCGCATCCCCAGATCTGGGAACAGCTGGACAGCAGTACTAGCGTCTGCTTCTATCCGTACTTCAACAAGAAAGACTATTTGTTGGACTTTGGTAGCATGGTCCATACTTTGCGGAACGAAGCATCTGAAAATGATGTCGTGGTACTGCACGGCTGCGCTCATAATCCGACAGGCATTGATATGACTGAACAACAATGGAAGGAAGTCGCCGCTATTTGTGCGGAAAAACGTATATTTCCTCTCATAGATCTTGCATAGTGAGTTCCAATTCCGAATTTATTCTGACAATCCAAGTCTGACGTCCATAAAGTCAAGGCTTTGCCACGGGAGACCTTGACAATGATGCCTCGCCTATCAGAATGTTGTTGAAGCGCGGGGATGTCGAGTTCGCTGTGGCACAATCGTTCTCGAAGAACTTCGGCCTATACGGTGAGCGTGTCGGGGCACTGCATCTCGTTACACTCTCAGGCCAAGCCAAGACCAAAGTGGTCGGACAGTTAGAGCGACTGCAGAGATCGGAGATAACGACTGCTCCGTCATACGGTGCTAGGATTGTCTCGATTGTTCTGCAAGATGAGGCCATTGGCCGACAATGGCAGCAAGACTTGCTTCATATGAGTGGCAGAATGCAAGCCATGAGGGAAAGGTTGTACGAGCTGTTGACGGAGCTCAAAACACCAGGCTCCTGGGAGCATCTTGTGTCTGAGGTATGTATCTTTCGGTCGTGTATATTCTACGAACAATACTGACGATGTGTCTGTGTCGCAGAAGGGAATGTTCTCCCTCACTAGTATTTCTCGACAACAGGTCAACATACTGAGGGAGAAGTATCATGTGTACATGCTACCCTGAGGGAGGATTTCGGTCACTGGATGTAAGTCTGCTTTCGGGAGACTGTTTGTTTGCCGTATATTAACAATGCCAGTGATGGAGTTCAATGTGAAATATGTTGCCGAGTCTTTTAACAGTGTGATAAGAGAAACTGCCTCTTTCTAAACCAGTGGATTCGAATCACAGCTTAGGGCTGGGACCAGGTGATATTTCAGCTCAGAATCTGATCAAAGTAATTGATTGATTCTGGATATCAACCATTGTCAATCCTCATTTTTGGGAAATGAGAGCTGCGTAGTAACCCTGCGGTAGTACTGTATTCGTAGTGAGCCTGCGGTGAATCACCTGAATTATTCTCGTCTTCCTGGATCACGCTTTCCCTTTGTCATCTCTCTATGGTCTAACCAGTATCAGCTGGTATTTGTTCATACTCAATCCATTACTCTGTTAAGTGCTATTCGTGGTACATCACATGACACATTGCCAAATCATGCTGTCATTCGCAGGCCTGCCTCATATTGACGGCATTCCATCCAAGGAGACCTCTATCTCGATCTTGCTAATGCTCGTTTCCTCACTCTAACGGCGAATAGGCTGACCCTTAAGTAGCCCAAGCTGCGAACTCGGTCCAGTGAGCGGGACAACGCAGAGCAAAGCAATGTCACGCTCGTCGTCTTCGTCGTCTCAATCCAAGGCCTCATCTGCCTTTTCAGGAACGACGCAAGGCAAGATCATTGAATTAGTTGGTGATAGCTGCTGGTTTTGCGGAAGTATTCCGGTCGACGCGTGCCATGTTATTGCTCAGAAGGACCCAGGTGTATGTGCCACTCACTCATATCGTCCGCCAGTCCGACTCTGTGTTAACTCTTCCAGCTTTCAACGATCATAGAGCAAAAGCTGTTGTTGACATCCCTCAGGGACGTCGACAATGGCATCGGTCTCTGCCCAACATGTCACAACAATTTCGATACCGCCCCAGACCCACGACTCGTCATCGTACCAACCGATTTAGACTTCTTCATCAACTTCGAAGAAAAAGACTACCGAGAACGAACGCTCGCAGCCAACGGAGGATTCTCCGTCCCCCGCCAATGCCCTACAAAAGACCAATACAAAGACCACCAAACAGCAAATGGAACAATCCTAGAAGGGAGCGGCTTATACGAACCATACATCCTGGTCAGATTCTACGCAAGCGGATTCGAGCCAGACCTCTCCCCGAGACCATGGCACGGCCAACCAGTGCACATAATCCGGCGCGCGTTTATCGCGCTTGGATCCCTGAATTACCGCAAGTTGCCGGACGACGTGTCAAACAAGCTTCGCACGTTGCTGGAGCTTTATACGCGACCGCCGCCGCCCATGCAGGAACCTGATGTGGCTACAGGACAGGAGAAGCCGGGGAAATTGCTCCGCTCTAATGATGACTTGGACACATCTACCGCAAAGAGGGAGCTGAGTGGACCACAGGCGTTTTTAAGTGGTGTTAGATTGGAGCGGAGGGGGCGTGAGTCGCAGGGGCATACTGATCATAGTATGTCGGCCTTTACACTTGGGCCTGAGTGTACGGCCCTAGATGCTATAACTATGGTTATGTCACGTCGCCAGCGAGTTCTATAATTTAGTAGCCTTCAGGCTTTTACGAGAGTGTCTGGAAAGCATGTTTTTCCGTGTACAAGTGGTCCATTTTATATCTGTATTGACCCAGAGAAACCGCGATATGTGAATATCATTATACACGGATCTGTCAATGCCTACATATCTCCAAGTCTTGCTTGAGATTTTCTTCTCGGGTGAAAATGCATTAAATGTGGCGAATCAAAGCCATCTTTGTTGTTGTTATTGCAGAGCCTCATTTAAGCGACGGACTTCAGTCTTCTCACTTTATATACTATGATTGGTTGTGCCCTGGGTTTCCCAAATCAGCGGTTATGTGATTGACTGTCACATCTACTCTGGAGCTTTTCAAGTATGTCAATCCGTATACATACAAGGGCGATGGTGGCAGGAATGTTTCCTCTTTCATAGCGAAATATGCACGCTGGATATTTATCTACACTCCCTGCCATAAAACTACGGATAATTATGTTCGTAAGTATGTGCATACACGAATGAGGCGTGACGTGGACCACTGTCTGTTCAACTGTACTACGGCAATACGTTTATTATTTTAGCTTCTTATCTTCTGTACATTGGGGCCCCCGGTGTCTGCTCTGTTTTATTTGACTGCGTTTCTAATTCCCATGGATGTTTGTCAGGCAAGGTATGAATATGCGGGTTAGCATTGGATACCACCGTTGTACCAGATGCAATGCATGAGATAAATCGGGAACTGTCAGTCTTGGTTGGGTCCGACCAGGACCCAGCATACGTATAGATACATATTTTCTTTTTCTGGTTTATGATTGGGATATCCCTGCGTTGTGGATCAGCATATATATATATGAATACATGAAACTATATATAAACCTAACGGAATCATTCATGTCCATCCTCACTCATCCTCGTAAGCCAGCATCTGATACCGTGCCAACCTCGCCACAAGCCGTGCCTGTTCCCCGAATCTCTCATCCCCAGCAACAAACTCGAACTGTTCCTTCCACTGCTTCCAATGCTGCATACTCCACATTTGCCTCGGACCATCGATATTATCCTTCTTTCTACATTCCTGATACACGTATTGACCCTGCCCAGGCCATAAAACCCACTGTGCGCCCGCGATTACATCACCACCAACTCTATTCGGTCCTCCTACCTTGCGTTTCTCGAGGTCGGGATAGCTCTGGCTGGATGGGAGAATGTCGGCGAGGGCGCAGAGGAAGCTGCAGTTGATCAGCCCCGACGAGGTGAGTCGTGCGATGGCAGATTGGAAGTTTCGCCAGCGAAGTTGGGTTTCGCTTCCGGGTGTTTCGATATTGGAGTATGGATAGGAGAATTCTATCGTTGTCAGTTATAGTTCTTCATCGGTTGGAGCTAACATACTATATGTCTCTATTCGAAACACCTCAGCCAATGCCATCCAGTTTCCTCCAAACGGCCATAATGTGGTGGTGTTATAGGGCTCATCGGAATTCTCAGGGGGAACACCCTCATACACATCATGCTTGGGCATATCCCGCAGCGCTTCAAGAAATTGGATAATTCTATCTTCTTTCTCGTGATGCGGTGGGAAAGCAGAGCACAGCGTGGCAATCCACGGAAAGACAAGCTCGATATTTCCGCTGGGATTCGGTGCGATCGCACGGGTACTGGGCACTCCGTTCTCTTCCTCTTCGACCGTGAGACTTCTGGGATCAGGCCGTTTGAGGAGCTCTACGTGGCGTGTGTTGGCCTCCTCGACGACGCACGAGTCAAAGTCTGTAGCGGCTTGGGATGGTGTCACGTCGCCGTTAAGCAAGGCCTCGAGTTTTAGTTTCCAGAAGATGTCTTCTTCGTCATCGTCGTCGCTGTAAAGCTTCGGATCAAGAGGTTGGAGGCCGGGGTCTTGTGAAGCCATTTTGTTCGATTGTATGATGGTTCTTTTAGTATAGCTCACGGGGTGGTAACTTGGGAAGGACCAAGAACAAAAGTTTTTTATCTTAAGAGCAGCCTGAAATGGTTATAAATAAACACCGCTACCTCGCATAATCTGACATCACGATGCATTTGGCCCCAGGGGCCTGTCTAGGATTGGTTGGACGAGATCAATTAGGGTCCATGGCGATCAATGAGGCTATGTCAGGCACCTGCAATGGATTCCTGTTTTTATACGCCAGTCCTGAATGCCTCATATTGGCTTCCTATCTACAGATGTAATGATCAGAGCTTCCAGGAATACTATTCCAGTAACCAATTTTATCATGTAATGTTTTTGCCCGTCAGATCCAACATCTGCCAGCTTAAGCCCTGAAACGAACTCGCTTTCGTAAACTTGAATCCTTCTCTAGTAATCCCATCATACGATGGCAAGGAAAATGTACCTCACCAACAGCTATGAAGGAATCATGGTCCTCCGTCAGTGACATATTCCATTCATCAAGACAATCCAGTTCAGAATCAATCAGACTTCGTCTTCCCAAACAACCACCATGCACTTCTTCAAGGCTTTCCTTCCTGTCGCCCTCGTGGCAGCCCCCGTCTTTGCTACTCCCGCTCCTGTTGAGGGGGATAGGAAAGCAGCATCGACGACGTCAAGCATTCTTCAAACTAGGAAGCTCGCGTTGTCAGTTTCTCTTCAACATCCCAATATCCATGATAGCTAACACCATCCAATCCGAGTGGGTTACCTGCCGACCCACCAACAACGAATCCGGCACCCGATTCTTCGGAGTCAACACGGCCGATGCAAGCCAGCAAGCCAGCAAGGCTGGTCTGAAAAATGGCAAGAGTGGGGACCCTCGCCGTTACTACAACGGCGCCAAAAAGGGCGACCACCATAACGGCAACGCTCTGCACTTCGGCATCGCTGACTGCGATTCAAAAGATGCCGAGCTTATGAATACCCGGTTTACTGGCAGGGAGCCAAAGCCACAGCATGGGAGAAGGACACCAAGACCAGTAAGCAGGCAAATACTCCTATCCGGGTGGTTTATGTCAACAAGAACGGTGGTTCCAAATACTGTGGTATCATGAGCCATCAAAAGGTCACCAAGGAGTTCAAGGGTGAGGATCTTTTCGAGCTGTGCGAGTAAGCGGTCTTCAGATTCCTGTCATTATAGATGACATGTCTATCTCATTATTGACCATCCACGTGCGACACTTGCTTATAATTCTGTGGAGGAGGAGGGAGGACAATGGCCAGCCCCTGATGGGCTTTTGGTAAGAAAAAAACTTTTGAGCCCCAAGTCAAA